>MU227244.1:3017037-3038524 GCA_018584345.1 Thuja plicata
CTCCTTAAAATAACCAAAAATTTATGCATCCGAAAATGAGGTTTGTTTATCAAGGTTTCCTTTGTCTCATATGCCACCTATTAGTTTGGGAAATGTTCAAGATTACCAAGAAGGAGGTGGGGTCCAAGGTCCACATCACATGCCACTACAACTAAAGTGTCAAATGACACATCACCAGCACAAGACACATCACAACCTATGTGGCATGCCTGTGTGCAAAACATTTAAACATTTACACAAAAATAAAAATCACTTACAATATACAAATTAAACCATTAATACACATACATAATCAATCATCACATTACAAAAGAAAATACAATACAACAAGGTCGCAGTCTCTTACTAGAGTCGACCTTGGTTTACGGATTGCACTTGGTCCTATCTTGTTTCCCCGAATTAAACCATGGCCATATCCCTGCATGCTCAAACTCGATGTCAGTACATTATAAAAATAATTTATATTAATAAACATTTCAACATAAATGATAGCATCTTCTAATCAATATACGTGTGCATACGTCTACATCATATAACATTACATATTTATAAAAGCAAGTGTTAGCATCATATTCTCGAACCATGATTTCATTAATGAATATAATATCAAAGATAACATAACAAAGCTGAATACATATATCATGCAAAATCAAGGTATCAAAATAAGCATGTGTATAGATATAAAGAGTACGGTAACTGTGATCATCAACAAAACCTGTAACAAGCTACTCATAAGGTCCAAAAGATGGCATGCATAAACCATAATGTCAATAATCAAAATATCATCCTGATGAGTCAAGTGTCAAAATGAAAGTCAAACTAGGACAGGTCAGGGTAGGACCTCACACTCTCTCTCTCAATTTGGAAGCTCTAGTACCTATTGGGCCCCATAGTGATTTCATCAAATTTGGATGCAATTATGCTTGATTTGCTCGCTTATCTCTCTATTTTCCCCAAGCCTCTTAATAATTTTTGAACCCCACAAAGTCTACCTCAAAATTTACCCTATTAGGTATAGGTGAAACCAATTTTGACCTATACCTCTAGGGTTAACCTTTGGTGGGTTTCAAGCCCCATGAGAATTGTTTTCACTTTATTGCCTAATGAGGTCATTCTTCATGAAGTTGGACTTCCAAAATCACTATAAAAGGAGGCATTTTACCTTCATTTTCACATCTATACATATACATACACAATTTAAAGTGATCATATACTTCCAATAAATCAAGTATATGCTGCATTCAAGAGCTTTTTGGTGATTTATAGAAAGAAAGAAATGATTTGGCTCCAATATTTAAAGCCTATCTTTCATTCATCCATTCCAAAGGAATTATTAAATTGATTATGCGAATTTCTCTCCAATGGTGGATTAGTAGAGGAATTTTTAATTAAGAAAGAGGATCTATATCTATTTTTCATTCCTCTCCTTCTCTATTCAAGCATATCAAGCATACATTAATGATCTTTGATTTGGCAAGAGTAGATCTATTACATTGGTGAAGACATCCTACATTTTATAAAAATTGATTCAAGCAAGTATTAACCCTTGTGGATATAATCGATGTGTATCCATCCACAAGGGTTTGACAAGAAAGGTGTACTTTTTATTTTATCTTGTTTTACATTCTTTTCTTATTTTATTTAGAGGTTAACTCCTATACAAGGGCTTTACCAAGGAAAGCCCCTTTCCCCCAATAATTTCATATTTCTTGTGTAGAGGTGCAAATTCATGGAGTTTCAAATTTAGACTTGTAGATATGAGGATATAGTATCAGTCATTGTGCTGAGACCTTTAGCTCTAGTTCTCTGAGGTATAGTTCAAACCAACTTTGACCTATACCCCTAAATTCAAGCTATTCTTGTAATTTTGATATTTTTACAGTTGGCATATTTAGTCTTCTGAGCTCCAAAACTAAAAAAATTTCTATTTCTTGCACAATTTCAAAGAGTTTTGAAAATTTGAATTTTCTTCCTCTACTAGCCTTCAAGATGAGTTATTCACTATCCTTATTGCTTTATAGCACTTACTTTGAAATACTAGATCTGATATCTTGTTATCTATCATTGCATGAGTGTTTTCTTCACTTTACTTGCATATATATTACATTTTTATCCCTACATCTCACATAGATAGAAAGACCCCTAGATTAAAACATCCCTTTAGACTAGATCATACATTTGTGAGGATTAAGTAATAATGAGAGGGGGGATGAATTA
This sequence comes from Thuja plicata, assembly GCA_018584345.1. NCBI lineage: Eukaryota > Viridiplantae > Streptophyta > Pinopsida > Cupressales > Cupressaceae > Thuja > Thuja plicata. The sequence goes on from MU227244.1 coordinate 3,019,255, forward strand.
GTATTACAACACTTTAATTTCAAACTTAACAATTTTAATCTTAAACATGCAATTACTAAAATAAGAATAATATACACATAAAGTAAAGAAATCATAACACCATGATTTGTTCATAAGGAAACCCTAGCCAAGAAAAAATCCCAATGAGGATGATGCACTAAAATGTATAGTTTCCTGGTTAGCCGACATAGTCCTATTAGGAGTTGAATATTATAGTTAGGACATATCCCTCTTAAAGGATAAAACCTTGTTAGGGGTATACAAGGAGCTCACTTCTCTTACTAAAAAAATGATCTATTACAATGATTTATCAATATGAACTATACAATAATATTATAATCTCAAGTAGTCCCAATTAAATATCATAATATTTTCTATCTGAATCTAACATCAAAATGTATCTACGCATTCAACACACCTCTTCACATCTCAAAACTTCTTCACTTATATACTCGATCTCAAGGATTCTTCTAGTCTACTCACAAGTACATCTCAAAATTTGTCCAACGCTAAATGAAATAGAAAATACATATTCAAATATCATACATCAAAAAAATTAGGGTAGGACCCAATCTAGATCCAAAGTAGCACTTTTGGATTCTACAAAATACTCTCTTAAACATTGTGGCCACTCATCTATCATGTATCACTATCTTTGCATAACTCCAACAGGTTGTAACTCTCTTTGTTCAACTCCAAAATACAAGTGAACTTTAATGAAGGTTAATTAAATCACATATAACACTCTTCTAAGCTTCCAGGTATTAATACATTATATATTGTGCTCACTAGTCAAAACTGTGTAACTGTACCCTGCCAATTGCTTCCTGGAATTAGTCATTTTTCCAAACAGAAACTCCAAAACTTAAATGTACACCAAGAAACCATGCCAATAAGTAGTTTTGAGATAAATTAAAACCCTTATACAATACTCATCCATACCTTGCCAACAATCTCCCCTTTTGGTATTGATGGAAACACTTAGTGAAAATTAATAAGTGTCAAAATGCCAAACTACACTTATTACTACTATCTATATTTTTCACAATACATTTATTAATCCCCCTTTGACATAAATGTAAAAGGTATATTATAAGTATATATCTATATACATTTCCAAATTGTAGATTTGTTCAACAAGAATTCATACCATGTGAATAATATCTTTAAAATATGTTTCCAAGATCTTTGAATTCGTTATCCATCACTTCTCCAAAGTATGACCTACATGAAGAAGATCATTTGGAGAGAAGGATGATATCTATACATCCTTTAGTAACATAGGTAGATTTTCATCAAGAAACTTATTCTTTGTCTCTCATTTACGACCAAATTATTCAAAATCATATGAATAATGATTTCTACCACAAACAAAAAGATCTTCAGCAAGAATGGGATGAGTTATGCAATAGAGAAGAGGAATACTAGAGGCAAAAATCTAGGGAAATATGGTTGCAAGAAGGGAATAAAAATAAAAAATTATTCCATGCCTCAGCCACTCAAAAAAGGGAAGAAAAGAAAATATTTGAAATCACGGAGGTGATATCGGGAATAATTATTTCAAATGCCCAAGAAATCTTAGATGAAGGGGTAAAGTTTTTCAAGAATCTACTAGCTCCAGTCACAACCCCTACCCCCTCAGAAGAACAACTAAAGGAGATTTTGGATAATATCCCCTTAATGGTGTCCCCATTTGAGAATGGCATGATTAAAGCCCCCTTTACCATCGAAGAGATATGTAAAGTTATTTTCTCATTTCCTCCGGATAAAGCACCTAGTCCGGATGAGTTCATAGCTCTTTTCTTTCAAAGCTGCTGGAAAGTTATTGGTTGGGACTTATTAGCAGTAGTTGAAGAATCAAGGAAACATAAAAATATGCTCAAGTATTTCAATACCACCAATATTTCTATCATTCCAAAAATTAAGGAGCCAAATACATTTGCATATTTTTGACCAATATCTCTCTGCAATATAACTTATAATATCATTACGAAGGTCATCTACATGTGGATGCAGCATCTCATCGCTAACATTATTTCTTCTAAACAAGGTGGATTTGTGCCAGGTCACAAAAATATGGAGGGGGATTTGGTGGAACATGAGGTTCTTCATTCCATTAACATGAATCAGTCCACCAATTTTGTTCTCAAATTGGATATGATGAAACCCTATGAAAAAGTTTGTTGGGCCTTTTTATTTAAAGTATTGCAGAAGATGGGTTTCCCCAATGGTTGGTGTAAATGGATTAGAGCATGCATTTTGGGAGCCTGGTTTTCTATAATCATTACTGGTAAACCTTCAGGATTCTTCTCCTCTACAAAAGGAGTAAGACAAGGAGATCCCATATCTCCAGTGCTCTTTATCATCATGGTAGAAGCCTTCAGTAGGGTGATTAAGAAAAAGAATTTACAAGGATCTTGGAAGGGAGCACACATTGGTGGGACCAATATCTCCATCACACACTCATTGTTTCTTGATGATACACTTCTATTTGGAAAGTCAAATGTAAATGAGGCTATACAAATAAAACATACTCTTCAATTGTATTCCATAGTTTCAGAACAAAGTATCAATGCACAAAAATCCATTATTTACTTATTTAACACTAATAAAGTAATATCAGACAAAATTGTTTAGATTCCTATATTCTCACAGGAATTGTTTCCATCCATGTACCTTGGTATCCCCTTTTTCATGGGCTCAAATAAAGAAAGTTATTGGTCGTCGGTTCTTGAACTTATTAAGGGAAGAATTTTGGCTTGGAAAGATAGATGACTATCATTGTTAGGTAGAATCCTACTTATCAAGTCAGTATTATTAGCCATCCTAAATTATTATTCAGTAGTCCTTAAGGCTCCTTTGTCCATTCTACAAAAGATACAAACCCTTATTAGATAATTTTTATGGACTGCAAATATGAAAGAAAAGAAGAAAATACCTCTAATATCTTTACAAGATATGTCACATATCCCTAAAGTACGAGGTGTAGGGGTGCACAACTTAGCAAGAAGAAATGAGGCCTTTGGTGGCAAGTTAATTTGGAAAATGTACTCAAAACCTCAGAATAAATGGTGTCAAATTATGCAGCAGAAATATCTAGACAATAATGATCCCTCACGAATAATATCAATTTAGGACCCTCCCAAAGGATCAACCATTTTGAATTTCATGTCTTCCTCAAGAGACATTGATGTGAATTATGTAACTTGGGAGGTTAATAATGGTTGCAGTGTAAAGTTCTGGAGAGACTCGTGGAGTGGAAAATCTCCTATGTCCACAATACAAAATATCATAGCAGTTAAAGAGGCTTCAAAACACAATTGGGGTATTCACCTAATTCACTACATTTTAGCAATGAGTAGATTTTTAGGTTAGGTCATATGGAAGGATCCAGAGGAATTAGTAATAAGTGATGGGGATAAAGAAAATTTCAAAGACATACTATCCAAGAGAAATGTATATCTCTCTTCAAGTGAGGTTAAACTAATTTGGGCTCCAGAAATAGATGGAAACTACTCAATTAAAGAGGGATATAGACTCCTTCAACAAATAGGATCAGATAAGACTCCATCCCGAGCTTTCTCCTTTTGTTGGAACCACATTGTTCTACCAAAAGTAGGCTATTTTTCCTGGCTTGCAATTAAGCATAGAATCTTGACAAGTGTCAGGCTACATAAATTTAGAATAGTACCACCATTCAAGTGCTTGTTGTGTGATGGCCCCAATGAAATAGTAGACCATTTATTTATGACTTTCCCATTTGCACAAAAGTGTTGACTATTCATTTTATGTAAACTAAAATTTAGCACTCTCCTTCCAAATAATATTTGGGACCTCTTCCAATCATGGCCAGACTTATATTCAAAGTCACTTTTTAATAGGATTTGGAAATGCACACCAGCCTTAGTAGTATGGGCCATGTTGTGGGAAATAAATATACATATCTTCATGAAGGTCTCCTCTCTAATTGAAGTAGTACTTTATGGCATTGATAAATCAATCTCAAAAGTTGTCAATGCTACACTCATTAAATGTAATTTTAATCCATTTATTACTCAATGGGATAGCTTAATTTTGTGTGCTTGGAAAAGACTCTTCATTCCCTTTGGGTGTACAATTGCAAAGAAAAATACAATAAAACTTGACAGATCTGAGGTTAAATGGACACCACCCTCATCGAGTATAGTAAAATTAAATTTTGATGGGGAATCCCAAGGAAATCTAGGAAACTTGGGACTGGGGGCTTGCATTTGAAACTCTCAAGGTGATGTTTAGCGATAACAACTTCACCCTTACCTATAGGAACACATAATCTTGATGAAGCACAGACCTTACTTTTGGGCTTAATCCTTGCTAAACGGAGAGGCTTTGATCAATTGCAAGTTGAAAGTGACTTGCTAGTCATAATTAATGCCTATGTAAAAATACATTCATTTTCTTTACAGCTCACTTATATACTCAAATAAATTTGGTCCATGTTAGACAAGTTTCAAGAAGGGAATTTTTCCCATACACTACGAAGGAGACAAAGTAGTAGACATGCAATCAAATTTGGGGTGTGATGACATTATGACTTCAACATTTAATTCAATTCAGTTCACTGTAGAGAATGATGACCTCTAAAATCTTTTAAAGAAGATAAACCACTTGACAGGAGATGAGTATTTATTGCCAACTCATTATCCTGTGGTTTCGTACAAGCACCCAATATCAAGGCAACTAAACATTCAGAAATGTTCTTCAAACATGATATAACAGGGACGCATGGAGGAATTTGTACAGGGGTAGCTTTAAAAATAATTTGCAAAGATCACTGATCACATGTAAATCACATGGATCAATACAACCCACACACATAAGCCATTTCAAGTGGCATGCGGTACTCAATGACACAGAATGCAGTAATTATTCAAATAGAATGTTTTTGGAATCTACAAACTTTGGGGTTCTCTATTTATATAGTGCTCATTGAATTTTGGAATAACATGAACTTGTAATTGTGACTCCTGCTGAAGTCTGAGTCCATTGTGATTCATGCTCCCAGTTTAACAGAGAGGTGTTTCCCAAGAACTAAAGGATTTGGTTAGTGTCGAGGGTTGATGAAGAGGTGTTACCTGCAATTATCAGTGACTCTATCCTAGATAGTATGTTCATAGCTCATTTGTCCTCCATCAAAGGGGTTCTTAAGTAGGTAATTGGTGATGAACACTTAATACCCACTTCTAAGCAGTTCGTATACCCTTCTTAGATAGTATCAATATTTTTCTCCAACGTAATGGATTTGATACAATATGCACATTTGGTTGAAATACTTGTATTTAAAGTTGTTCATAAGAAATTTTGGATTGCAATTAACCTAAAACATGTCATGCAACATTATGATTTATGGAATGGTCAAGCTCTTGTGGGGGGTTTATTTTCTCGCCATCAATTACTGCAATTTCATGATTTTATGGCAACATATGATGAGAGAAAATGAATTCTCGAATGTCAGAATGCAAAGCACTTGAATAACATTCTCAAATTTATTGCGTGGGTTCTTGGTGTGCATTTGGAATGTATAGTGAGAAGAACTATGGGTGCCCTTCTGCAACTTCTAGGGTTACTGAACCCTTCTTCAACATGATTCTCTATCATTCGACCCTCGAATTGGAAATCGTCAGCTCATACCAATGAGTGGAATTTATGGGAGGAAGGAGAGGCTTCAGAAAACATGTCGAAGGTTGTGCCTTATCTATGATATGCTATCATCACTCCAAAATATGGAGGTGTAGAGACTCCAACTTGACCATCTCAATCTATTGTTGCTATTGAAATTGGTTGGGAGCCGCTAGCTAACCTGGAACAGGGGAGTGGTTGGGATTCAACTCCCACAGGCACTTTGGTCTAGAATTTGAATGCTTTGATGCCCCATGGAACTAGTTGTTTAGATAATTCAACTCAGCCTTCTCAATCTACTGCTATTGTTGAAACTGGTTGGGCACTGGTAGCTAACCCGGAATAGGGGAGTGGCTAGGATTCGACTCCCATGGGCACTTCAGGATGGAATTTGAATGTACCGATGCCCCATGACATTGGTTGGGAGATTCCTAATCCAATAGGATGAACAAATGAATGAAATGATGGATGGAATTTGAACCCTCAACTTAAATTTCCACAAAATGAAGCTACGGAGATGGATGAGTGATTCACTAGTAGTGGGTGACAGTTCATGAGCCAAATGCAGACTTTTGAGCACAAAATTTTGTATTGTATACATATCAAAATATGCCTTAAACTTTTGTGCCCATGTGGCTGATATCATGGCTAGGAATAGATAGTTAATGTATATCATATATGTATTTTGATCCCTTGATCATGTCATGGTTGTTGAAAATATTATGGATAAAAATTTTGTACTAAGCAATGATTCTGGGTTTTCTTGGTGATTCTTTCCCGGATGATCTTTCAAATTAGTTTATTAATAATAATAATAATATATAGTGGCCTATCCACTTTTTTTTTTTTAAATAAAACTTCTATGTTGTCTCCATGTCCTTGAGGCATTTATCCTGAATTGATAGTTTAGGAGTGACCATACTCCTCAGCATAGAAAATATTCCTAACACTCTAGACTTCTCAGTTTCTAGCACACTTATTTTATCCACTAACCTTGACACTTCCTTATCCATCTCAGAAATAGATTGTGAAGAGGACTCGCAATTCTTTGTAAAATCATCCAAAGTCTTCTCATCATTATGTATTATGTCTACTACATTTTGTACATTCCTAGAAGGGTTAATGTAGTAGTTATACATATTATTTCCATTATCAATGAAAGACCTAATACCAAAGATAGTGGTATCTAATATAATGATATCCCATATCAGTGACTGACATATTTCTTCCAAATTCTCTTCCATGTCTTCTCTCTTAATGTTCATGTCTGTGGTATTCTCTAAAGAAGTAAAGTGAACATCAAAGTCATCAAGGAATTTATTCAAATTTTCCACTATATCATTACCTTGAAATATGAAAGGTATGGGAAGAATGTTGTTTATTTTGTCTATAGCCCTATCCAATACCCTTGTCTTCTTCTTTGTCATTTATTCCTACCTCTTCTTAGCCTTATCAAAGGCTATGTATGATGACTTTATCAATTCATCCTCAACCATTCCATCAACATTAGTGGTTGTAATTTTAACATTACTTATCAACAATAGTGTTGAAAAAAAAGGAATGGATGCATTAGTTTCTTTTTTATTTTCTTCCTCAATCTCAACTTCCTTCTTTACTTCAATAAAACTCTCTTTAAGTTCATACTACTTTTTTTTATCTTTTTCTTCAGAGTCTTCTTTAATTTCATATTTTTTAATATATACCTTCTCTAAAAGATTATCTATTACTTTTTCAACCTTTCTTTTTCTTTCTACCCTAGTTTGTTCCTCTTTAATTTTAGCAGACTTTTCTTCACAAGTGCCCCATCTTTCTTCTGAAGAATTAATCTCAGAAGATAGAACATATTCTATCAACATAAGGAGAACCTCTGCACTAACAACACAACCCATGGGGTAACTCCATTTCTTCCTTATTTCAACTACCTTGAAGCATACACAAACAGTTTCAACCATGAAACAAATTGTATCCTTGTATTTATCAATAATAGCCTCAAGGATTCTTACTCTTTCCTTCATTTGTCTTAGAAGAATTTTAAACATTGTGAAGATTTAACCATCAACCCAAGTAGTATTCTATCTCCTATAGTTGTTAGTCACTTGAATGCCAGTTTGTTCACTATCTTTCCATGCCCTAGGATCAAGGATAACTTTAAGAAACCCTCTCTAGAAAAAAATATAAAATCCTAGTGAATCTCTCATTTTATTTTTAAAAAAATTAATTCCTATTGGTGAATCTCTCAATTTTTTGGGAAAACAAATTATTTGTAGTGGCGAATATTTTTTAATCATAATTTTTTTGTACAAAATATTGGTGAATCTCAAGCAATAACCAAAATTTCATTAATGACCATGGAAAATAATTATATTTAAAGAAAACAGAGTTCTCATAGAAAATTATTAGGCTAACTATGAAAATATTTGATGGGTTTAAGGGAACTATATAGTATCTAGTTGCTACCATTTATTTAAAATATAATCAAACAATCCTCATTGTATTGTGTGAGATAAATGTATTGTTAGTTTTATTATTATAATAGGACCCAAAATTTCTTCAGTGTCATTGATTTATCAACAATCGAAAGGCAATCTTAGCCCCGATAAGCATTACAAATAAGATAGTAACATTTTTGCCTCATGGAATATAATGAAGGTCACTAGATTATATTTTAAATCAATAATGACAAATAATATTGGTGAAAGAACCCTACTATAACTAAAAGTTATGATATATTATTAGTGAATTAATTTATATTTCTATAATAACTGATAAAATTTAGGCAAATTGAATCTAACCATCTATCAAATATTAGGTGAATATTTGAGTTCAAATTTTTAATAAAATAAATTATTTGGCAATTTAAATATTTCTAAAATAATATTTTGTAAAAGTTTGGCGATTTAGGTTGCCTTAAATCTTGAATTATTAGCCAAAATTTGGATTCTCAAATTTCAAAAATTAGCCAATTGGCGAATATTAGCCACTAAAAAAATCACTGCCTAGGATGAATTCCAAGAAACTTATAAACTATGTAAATATAGATATGTATCATTAAAGACCCAAACCTGAATCTTTTTGATTTATCTCTCTTGATTTGATTAATGTTCTCTAGGAATTTCTATCTCAATACCTCGCATAGATTATGTTTCTCATTCTCCTCTTCAATCTTATAGGCCATCATAATGACTCCCACCAAAACTGGATCAGGTGTAATGTTGTAGTAAAGTTGGTATCCAAAAATCCTAGAAATTAATCTCACATCTTTCTGAAATATGTCAGCAATAGTCATTGCCCTCATATCCCACTTAGAATGTGTTATGTTTTTGACTTATTTCTTCATTCTCTTCTCTACAATATGGATAATGCCAATATTATCCAACCCAATTACATCATGAATTAAATCACTTTAAATATTAACAAGTTGTTCACCTATCCATAGAATATGGTCATGGACTCTTCTAAGAACAATCTTGATCCACTCTTCCTCATTAAACTCGTAGAATTCTTCCATTCACATGATTCTCAAATTCTGTAAATGATAAAACTAATTCTTCCATTTTCTATCATCCTTAATCATGTCTTTCATCTCTTTTTAGATCTCAAAGTCTCCCAATAATCATACTTGAAGTGTATGTAAGACCTAATGTCTTCCAGATGAAGCATGTTGTAGGGTGTTTGCAAAAATGTTCCTTCAACGTCCTCATCTGTACACTTGTAAGGGTGTTTCTTGAACTTGTACCTTGGCCTCTCACTAAATCAAATATCAATGAAGTATCCATAATAAACAAAGCTTGCAGAAGATAAAAATACCTTTTGGTTGATGAATCAGCGTATGCACACTTAGCGTTCTTAGAAACATTCTAGCTTCTTTACTTTCTCCTTTGGTGTACTTTATTTTTTCTCGAATGATGATTAGAAATGTTTAATTAAATAAACTTATACTTTTCCATGTATAGATTGAAACATTTCCCAATGAACAAGTATAAGTCTACAATGATCCACTCACCTAATTTTTTGTTGATCATTTAATATAGTGTTTATAGCCAATCGATCTCAAATAGAGACTCCAAACAAATTATACTTACTGTCCATAAGCTCACATCAGCTTATTCTACACATCAAAGGGCTGGATAGATTTTTTTTATTTCTCCAAAGCACCCCTAATGCCATGCTTGGCCATTTGGGATGAATCAGAAACATCAGGCAAGGTTTCAATAACATTTACTGATTCTCCTTGATCCTTAGTCTCACTTTGCTCCTTCACTTTCCATACTTTACCATTGTTCTTTTCTCCTTCCTTCTTAAAATGATTGTCAAACTCATCCATGTATTCTGCCATATTTTTTCCAACATCACCAACATATTTCTTCATAACAATAGGTGGTGGTCTTCTTCTTCTTGCATCTCTATTCTACCTGCAAAAATTTTCTATATGTCCTTGATCGTTACATTTATAACATGTAGGAGATGATATGTTTTGATTAACCTGCAATCTACAGTTTCTTTCATTGTGTCCAAAGTTGTTTCATTTGTAACATGTAATCTTACTTGTTGTTTCTTCTCTGATGTAATCTTGTTTAGTGCTAGACTGATCAACTTTTCTACATGTTGGTTTATCGTGCCCATATTCCTAGAAATTGAAACAATAAATAGAAAATGACCTATATAGAGGCCTACCTCTACAATCCCTATTCATTGGGAAAACATTGTTTACATCCAAAACATCTTCCTCTGAAAGGTATGATCTTCTCTCTATGTTCCTCTTGTTGCACAAGATCTTCTTGTCAATTAGGTGTCTCAACTGATTTTCCTCCACACTGTCTTTCTTGAGATTTTCAGCATTCTTTTTTATCAAAAATAAATCTTGTCATTTCACCTTTAAATTTTTTTCTTTCCCTATGCTCATCAATCTTGTCACTACTCGCATGAAGTTTCTCAATGTGATTCTTTGCATCAACAATTTCTCCCTTAATGATGTGATTATATTTCTCTAAATCCTGATACTTGATTTTTTCACTTTCAAAATACATATTTCTCATTTGCACATTTGTATTCATCAATATTTATTCAATTTTTGTCTTTTTATCTTTCTCTTGTTGAAATTCTTTGGCCATCTTAATAGTGGTAACTTTGCATTCATGTTTCAAAATTTATTTGTCTTTTTCAAGATGCTTAATCTTATAAGATAAATCATTATCAGATGCTTCCTATATTTTATCCATAAGATCTTTCCTTTGGTTCCTAGAAAGTTCAAGTTGTTCCTTAAGCTTCTTTATGAAAGCCTCTGCTCTTCTTAGTTTGAATTTCAATTCAACATTATCTTCAAGTATTGCCTCCCAAGTTTACTTCCAAAATACTTGAATCCATCTAGCTCTCCCTCAAGATATTAGAATTTCTCTCCAAGGTGTAAAATCTCTAATACCAATTCCAAGGACTAAGTAATACTAACAAGGGGGTGAATTAGTATTACAACACTTTAATTTGAAACATAACAATTTCAAGCTTAACCATGCAATTTTTGAAATAACAATAACACATAAGTTAAACAGCTCATAACACCATAGTTTTTTAATGAGGAATCCATGTACAAGGGAAAACCCTAGTGGGGATGATATGCTCAAATTATGCACTCAAAAGTATAGTGTCCCTGTTAGGAGACCTAGCCCTATTAGAAGCTAAATATTACATTTAATGTGAAGGGGAACCTCATGAAGACAAAGAAGGGTCACATGGAGAAACTAAAAGGATAATATGACCTATAAGGTCATTGAAATGATGTAACATGGCATTTGAGCCATTTTATGTAATAATATTAGTTACAAGATGCAAAAACATGTAATGTTGCATAATATGAACAATAATTTAAAAGATGTAAAGTTGTCAACATTGACATAATAGACCGAGAGGGTTAAGATTAGGTCTATGGATGAGTTTAGGATTTTGGAAGTGATTTTTGGGTCCTAATAGAATAAATTCCAAAGTTAGAGGTTATTTATATTTCATATAAATATGTTTGAAAATTCAAAATTTTGAATGTAAATGGTCAACTATAAGTTGAAGGGAAACTCCAAAACATGTTTAGTTTATTGTGTTAGAGGATCTAACTATTTTAGATTGGTTGGGGATGTTTTAGGAGTTTTATATAAACTTTTTAAGGGATGAAGAATAGAGAGGATCGAGTATGGTACGGTCTCAGACCATTTGTATGGACTGTTACAATTATGAAGCAATAAAGAGTGAATTTATTGCATTCTTTGGATTCCTTCCTATTTTTATTTGATCTCTAAGTTTGTAAATATGCAGAGAAAAGTCTTAATATCATTTTGAAGCTCTTTATATTCATTTATAAATAATTTTTATTCCTTTTAAATGAATTTTCTTTAGCAGTGTTTAGTTTTGCATTGAAAAAATGATGAAATAGTGGGATCCATCCACTTTCTATGGTAACTATGGATCTATATGGATCCATCACTTGTATTGTATGTAATTAACCATAAATGTGTAGGATTTTTTTGAATTTTTATGGTAATTAAAAATTTGTGTAAGGTGATAGGGTAAAAGGTGTATGAATTTGTTAGAATAACTGAGATGGGGGGGGGTGTGATTTAGTGGCCTCAAAAATTAATCCAATAATCCAACCAAAACTTATATCAGAAATATAATACCTTCAATTATCTTTCAGTCCTACAAGATGTATGCCTATAAGTAATCTTATCAAATATATATTGCTCGGTGAATATTCTGTTTATCTTTCCTAGCCTTTAACAAATAACAGTAAATAAACTTAGTATTTACCGACCAATCCTATTTTAGTAATGTGTCAAGAAAAAAATCAAAGAAATGAACCATATACACATTTTACACATGGATTTTTAATGTGGAAACCCTGTTAAGGGAAAAAACACTTGGGACCAGTAACCCAAAATTTTCACTCTTCTGAAGTGAGCTTGGTGAAGAGCCAACCCTATTAAAGGTTACAAACACACTGTTAAGTGTGACCTTGTTAGAGGATTTAAAACTAATAGCTCATCATTTGACCTACCATGCACTATGTTGTCAAAATGGAAAACCTTTTGATACTTTTGATTATCTGAATACAATAAGGATGTTTAAATCCCACTCGGTTAAGAGATGTTTTTAATCAATGGTTAAACTGAAATGATCTGTTCAACAATACAACTTTAACTTGTAGATTTTCAAATCTATTGTTAGTCCATAATACCTCTATGATCAATGTTCTCTTCAATTCCTTTTCTCCCCTTCTTGTTTTTTCTTCTCAGTGAATGATATTGCTTCTATTTCTTAGTGTCTGTAGAATTCTTGGCTCTATTCTTCAGCCTGTATGATCAGATCTGCATGAAGAATTCTATCTTAACCAGAATTATATTCAGCATTCCTCTTTTCATAATTAATTACTTGTCTAGTTATATAGACATGGTTTAACCATTTACTATTCTTGTCTTTCTTGTTCTTGAGGTAGATTACTTCTTGATTCACAAATCTTACCATGCATTTCTTTAATATTTAAAGCTTTTCTTAAGTTTTATTCCATAGATTTCTCTTTGACAACTGCGAATAAAACTAGCTTAAAATATTTAGTTCAACTAATCGATGAAAACAAAGCAATCAATTAGTTAACTCTAAATATAGCTCATGTCAGCTAATTTTTTTGTCATTTTCTAACTCCAGGTAATTTTGGTCATCAACTCTGAGTTTTCTCCATCATTGACTCTAGTTTTCCTCAGGCATTAACTTTAGTTCTTCTTAGTGACCACTTTAGTTATGCTCGGTGTTGCAGTGCTTAGTATATACTGTTAGTTTCTCTAGGTTCTCTATCTGTTGATGTGCATTGTTTGTTGGTGTTTACTGTCACTCGGTGTACATTGGGTTTTTATGTTTACCGATAACATAAAATTTAGCTCTTTGGTTTCTTGAATTCTATGACAATATGTATATGACCAATCAAATTATATCAATTTGACATCAATGACAATACAATACATTAAGTAATTTAATGTCTTGCATTTACTTTGTGTAGATCGGTGATCATTGACTTATCATCTTCAAACATTCAATCATTTATAGTTGATGAATCTATCCCTTTGGCATTGGTGGCAACATACACACAATATGAGATATGCCATAACATACCAAACTTATTTTTCTATAACCAATTCAAATATCTAATTCTTGGTAAGCTCTTCTAGTAAAGATTTGATTCTTGCAGAGTGATTTCTTCATTCTCTTTATTGGATAGATGTAGCAACTTCTTATTCTATTTCTCCCTTTGTTTTAGAATCTCTTCTCCCTTTTCAAGATAGATATGCAGTGTGAAAATTATCTCCCTTGGATGCATGGTAGTTTCTTTGAATATTTCTCTCCCTTTGTATAAAATTCATTCTCTGATGTTTTCTCTCCCTTTGACTCCTCTCCCTGATGGATATTTCTCTTTTCTACCTTTGGATGATCATGATAGATATTTCATATGGATATATTCCTCTCCCTTTGATAGCAATGCCAAACAAAAATATATCTCTCTTTTGTACATCAACAATACATCTCTATAGTAGCCAATATTATCTCTAGTGTTTTGTTGAGATAAGTGCCTTCTTGTATTGATATGTCATTGCATTCCATATCTTTTATTTCATCAAAATTAATGATCTTCTGATAATGTGTAGGCTGATGTAGCATCCAAGTCAACTTAGTTACCAATAGACAAGGGTCAGACCCCTAGTCTCTTCCTCAGGTACTCAAATATATTTTTTGGCAATGGCTTTGTGAATATGTCTGCTAATTTTTCTCTTGATTGTACATCTTCTAGTGCCACTTATTTCTCTAGTACTTTTTCCCTCAAGTAATGATACATAATATCAATGTGCTTTGTCTTATCATGCATCACATGGTTCTTTGAAATGTTTATAACACTTGTCTTATCACAATAGATAATTACTACTTCAAGCATTTCCATATTCATACCTTTTAGCAATTGCTTGACCCATGCAATGTTAGATAAATTTGCTACAGTAGTCACATATTCTTCTTCTGTAGTTGATTTTTATATGCATCCTTTCTTTTTACTTGTCCATGTGATAAGTCAGTCACCTATAAAGAATGCTCCTCCTATTGCACTCTTTCTATCATCTATGTTTCAAGCCCAACCAACATCGGTATAAACTTGTAGCTCAAATTTTCCATCTTTATTATACCACAAACCATAGTCTTTGGTATTCTTTAGATATTTTAGAATTCTTTTAAAAATAGTCATGTGTGATTCTTTGGGATTAGTAGAGAATCTTGCAACTATACCAACTACATGTGCTATATCTGGTCTTGTGTATACAACATACATTAGTTTGCAAATCATAGATTTGTATAAGGTCTAATTTACCTTGGTTTTCTTGTCTTTCTTTGTCAATTTGCATCCACTTTCCATAGGTGTTGCAACTGGTTTGGAGTCCTCCCTTTTGAATATCTTGAGAACTTTGATGTATTTGGATTGTGTGATGTAGTTGCATGTATCCTCTTATAGAATCTATAGACCAAGAAAAAATTTGATCTCTCCAAACATTGAAATCTCAAACTCTTTTCTCATTTCATTATAAAATGATTTGCATAACATATCATTACCTCCAAATATGATATCATCAACAAATATCTCAACAATCAAAATCTTATCTTCAGTATCTCCTTCTAAATATAGATTATTGTTATCACTTGTTCTTATAAATCCAATACTAATGAGATAAGAGTGAAGTCTTTCATACCATTCTCTTGGTGCTTGTTTCAATCCATACAAGGCTTTGTGTAGTCTACAAACCATGTTCCTCTTGTTAGGATAAAAAAATCCTTTAGGTTGTTCAATGTATACCTCTTCTTCTAGTATTCCATTCAGAAATGCAAATTTAACATCCATTTGGTATACTTTGAATCCTTTGAAAGTAGCATAAGCAAGTGGAATTCTTACTCCTTCTAGTCTATCAACGGGTGAAAATTTTTCTCCATAGTCAATACCTTCTTCTTGTGCATACCCTTTGCATACTAGTCTTTCTTTTTTCCTTGTGACTTCTCCATTCTCATTTAGTTTGTTTCTGAATATCCATTTGGTACCAATGACATTTTCTCACTCAGTCTAGGTACTAATGTCCATGTTTTGTTCTTCTCAATCTATTCAATCTCTTCATTCATAGCACTAACCCATTATTGATTCTCAAGTGTGGTATTAATAGATTTAGGCTCAAAATCACAAATCAAACATCTAGTGTTTAGTGACTTACTTCTGTTGGAGATATGCCTTTGAGCTAGTGGTTGACTGTATGTTTGTCATTGATGACAACATATTGTATACAACAGTGTCATGTATGTAATTATCAGTATGGATATGTTGGGGCCTTGTGCATTCATTTTTATGTTGTAGACATATTCATTATGCTATGTTCATAGACACAAATTTAGTTGTGCAGTTGAAGTTGAGTTATGATGATCTATTTTCCGGTTATAGTTTTAGGAGATTGTTTATTAAGAGCCAACAATATTTTTATTATTTATTTAGTTTTGCTTATAATATGGATATGCGTGTAAGGATTCATGTTTAGTTATGAATTTAGAATGTTTGGTTAAGAGTGCTTAGCGTGTTTCATCTAGAGAATGAAGTTTGAGTTAATTTAGTGGAGCTGACTATTTGAAGTGACATGTCTACTCATCTTGAGTCACGCAATTCTATTTGTGTTACATGCTTAATATGGACGACGATGAAGTTGTTGAAGAGTTTCCTACAAGACCACTTGATCATATCTTTGGTGGAGGATACTTATAGCAGATCATTTGTGATTGACATATGTGAGAGAGTGGAAAGAAGCAGTGCAGAATGTCTGATGTATTGGGCCAGTAAAGCAATATTATTCATGTGTTGAAGATCTATGTGAAGAAGAAATGAGTGTATACATTTCACTAGAACTAATCAAGATAGCAGGTCAAATTCATAGTTCAATATCAGAGATAGGGTATATCTACTATGTAGAAGGTTGCAGCCTTCATCATTTGAGTAGTGTGCTCATGGATAGTGTGTCCTCACCTCTAAAAAGGTTATGTGTAAAATACTCCTAAGAGGGTCTAAAGGTCTACTTCTAACAACATTGTAGGATCTTCTAATAGGCATCATTATACACTAGTGCAGTTATTTGTGGGTGCTAATTCCCATCGAGGTTTTTACCTATTTTGAGTTTCCCCGTAACCAAAATTGTGGTGTTATAATCTGTGTTATCTTAATGTGTTTATGCTTAATGTTATTCTATACTTAATTTGATAAAGAATTAAATCTTGTATATAACTTATTCACCCCGCACTTAGTTATCTCTTGGGACTATTCCTAACAATTGGTATCAGAGCCAAGTGCCTTGGAGAGAAATTTTAACATCTTAAGGTTGATCAAATGGTGTAGTTTAGAAAAGAGAGTCGTAAGTTTGATGGAGAGAATTATCTTGACTAGATGAACAAAATTATAACACATTTGCAGTGTGTTGATTTTGAGATTTATGAAGAAACTACTCAAAATATTGATGTTCCTTATTTAAAAGACCTTGCAAACTAAGATTCTACTATTAAACAAAAGGAAGTATTAACCCAAAATGCAATTTCCAAATAATCCCTTATAAGTGCATTATCTAACAGTGAGTTTTCTGAGATTAAGAAAGTAGATAGAGCCTATACAATATAGAAGTATCTAGAAGACATGTTTGAAGGAGATATACAAGAAAAGAATGCATGCAGAAATACATGGAAGAAAAGATATAACAATTTAGAGATGCTACTTGAAGAAAACATCAAAGGATTAATGAAGCAGTTGTAGGAATCGGAAACAATGGTGGAGAAATCTCAGAGGAAGACATAATGGATAAATTGATGAATACACTAACAAAAAATTATTGGAGCACGATAAAAATCTTAGATGAGAATATGCAATTTTTAAAAGACTTCAAGAGAGAGACCTTGATTAGAAAAATTTCAGCATTTGAGATATCCAAATTGAAGACAAAACCTAAAAGTGAAACAACCTTCAAAGCCTCAGTCCGTGGTAAGAAATCTTTGAACACTTCTGGTAATTTTGATAATGAAGATGAGGATAAAGAACTATATTAATTCATTACTATGATCGCTAAGAAAGAAAGAAAAGGAAAAGGGAAATATAAAGGATAGTTACCATTCAAATTATTTTCATGCAACAAGGTTGGTCATTTTGCATCTAAGTTCCCTACAAGAGTCAAGAAGTACAAAACAAATTTCAAGCCTAAATATACAAAGGAATTATACTATGCTCAAGATGGAGTGACAGATGAAGATTTAGGAGAAGATGAAATTGGATTCATTGCAATTGAAGATATGGAAAAATGTTTAATGAAATGAACATTGAAGATGAAAAGAAAGCACAAGAGTTGGCATTAATTTCCCAAACAGACATCAGAATAGATTGGATCATTGATAGCGGGTGTTCACATCACATGGTAGGAGACAAAGATATATTTGTACATCTAGATAAGTACAAAGGTGGTATAGTTAGATTTGGAGACAACACTCCTAAGCCTATCATAGGTAGAGGATCTATCACTTTATATGGAAAGAACAACATTGATGATGTTTTGTATGTTGATGGTTTACATCATAACCTACTGAGTGTTGGGAAGTTGCTTGACAAAGGATATTAGTTAGAATTCAAAAATAACAAGTGCATCATTAATAAGAAAGAAGTAGCTATGATTGCATCAGATTCAAAGACTAAAGGTAATGTTTTTCACCTCAATTTAGAAGTAAGTTGTTTTGTTAAAAAATTAGATGACTGTTGGTTAAGACACAAAATATTATGTCATATCAATTTTGACAATATTTTAAAGATAAGAAATGTAAAGGTAGTAAGAGACCTTCCCATTATAGCAAGACTAGTTGATACTATGTTTAGGGAATGTGTGATGGGAAAGTATGTAAGGAAGTCATTCAAAAGTAAAGAGAACTCAATAGAAAACAAATTGGATCTAGTGCATACATACCTATGTGGACCTAATCAAACAATATCATACTATGGTGAAAGTGTAATGCCCAAAATAATCTAGGCAAAACACAACTAACAATTTTTTATTTTTTTTTCTTTATATCTTAATTAAAAATAATAATTAATACAACTTACGAAAACATAACTTTAATTACAAGACCACATTTGAATTAATAATAATCTTAGAAAAACTTAGGGTACAAGTTAAAACTTAGTTTATTTAATATATAAAAACAAACATTAATCTTAACAGTTAATAATCTCATTTGAACTAGGTCACCTTGAAAATTTAATAAAATATCCCTGATAAATATAATCTTCTAGTTGTCCAAATTGTTAAAATTAGGTTATAATATTAATAATTCTGATAAAACAACTCTGTAAGTTAATTCTTAATTACAATGTAAATTTGGCAAAGGATTAAATTTGTTATGAAGTTTAAAACTTAGTTTAGTAAAATAAACATTATTAAATCATTTATATAATTAATCTTTACTTAATCCTACTAAAATGGAATCGTAATAATTCTCTAAGTAGATTTATGCTCAGACTTACAATTATTGTCGACATTAA
>MU227244.1:3038624-3071415 GCA_018584345.1 Thuja plicata
CACATAAATTAAATATACTAATTTACATAATTGAATTGAACATTTAACATCAAAATTCACACTCGATCTTTCCTGAGTAATATTCAAATCATCACTTATGCAATTTTTGGCACTGTACTGAAATCCATTGTTTTCATTTAAACCCAGATTTATCAATTATTCCAAATCAAATTCTGAATAGTCTAATATTATCAATTAACTATCTGATTACATACAGCATAATCGTCACAGCTTCATAACTAGTATCATATGATAAGGCATCTCATAACATTAACGTTCTTAAAATGTCTCATTAGTAAATCATGTAACATCTTTCAAAATATTGAAAGTCAAATCATGATCGCGTCAAAGATAGCAATTTTATGAAACCCTACTTATTTTTTTTCATTAATCATAATCGTCTAATGCCGTAAATTTCTTAACTACTGGTATGCACAACTACTTTAGAGAATACATTTAGTACTATTTATTCAAACCATAATCTCAATTAATTAGTAAGTCATTCTTAATCAGGTGCATACGAGGAGGGGTCTTACAGAAAGGTACTTTATTTTGTTTGTTGCTGATTATTCCAGAATGATGTGGGTTGCGTTCTTAAAAGATAAATCTGAAGCATTTGAGAATTTCAAAATATTCAATGATAAAGTTGAAAATGAGTTTGGATTAAAGATAAAAATGTTTGAGATAAAATAGGGGAGGAGAATTCACCTCTAACGAGTTTTATGAGTATTGCAAATAACATGGGATCAAAAGATAGATAAGTGCACCTATAACCCCTCAGAAAAATGGAATTGCAGAAAGAATAAATAGGATCATACTTGACACAACACACACTATCATGATTGAAGGAAAAGTTGCACACACCTATTGGAGAGAAGCAATCAATACTGCACTCTATACCATCAATAGAATTCAATTAAGGCTAGGCGTAGACAAGACACCTTATGAACTTTGGTTTGGGAATGTACCTATAGTAAAATACTTCAGAATCTTTGGAAGCAAGTGTTACATCAAGAGAGATGATGGTGTTGGCAAGTTTTATGCTAGAAGCGATGAAGGTATTTTTCTTGGTTACTCTACCAAAAGAAAAGCTTATAGATGTTTTAACTTAAGATTCAAGAAAATAATTAAAAGTACACATGTGAAGATTGATGAGAAGTTTATGATTCAAGAGAGATCCTATGATTGAAGATGAACCAAGACCTATTAGTAAAGAAATAGTTATTGAAGAAATGTTTGACTGCATTGATTTATCATGTAATGACCCTAAACCAAGTGAAGAGGAATCATAGATAATAGATGAGAATGTCACACCTAAAGTTCCAAAATTCACATATAAATATCATTCAAAAGAAGATATAATTGGAGATTAGAGCAGTAAAGTTATGACAAGATCTAGAGAAAAATGTTTAACAGTTGATGAAGAGGTATGTTTACTTTCACAAATTAAACTTTTAAGTGTTAAAAATGTATGTAATGATTCAAATTGGTAGAAAGAAATGAAAGAAGAGTTAGATCAGATAATTAATAATGAAACATGGGAATTGGTCCCTAGACCTTGTGACAAAAATGTGATTGGAACCAAGTGGATATTCAGAAACAAGATGAATGAAGATGGTATAGTGGTAAGAAACAAAGAAAGACTTGTATGTAAAGGATATGAACAGAGAGAAGGTATTGATTACTCTGATACATTTTCCCCTATGAGTAGACTAGAAGCTATAAAAAAATTTTTGGCTTATGCAACATTCAAGAACTTTAAATTATATCATATCGATGTCGAGTCACGATTCCTGAATGATGACTTGAAGGAAGAAGTCTACATAGAACATCCTAAAGAATTTAGTTTATCAGACAAACCTGACGTGGTATGCAGACTAAAAAAGCACTTTATGGACTTAAGAAAGCCCCTAGAGCATGGTATGAAAGACAAGATGCTTACTTTATGAAGATAGTAGTCAAGAAAGGAGCAATAGATTGTAACTTATTCATAATAGAGACACTTGAAGGACTATTACTTGTTGCTATTTTCGTTGATGACATTATTTTTTGTGGTAATGACAAGCTTAGTGTAGATTTTACTTTAAATAAATACAGAGCGAGTTTGAAATGAGCATGATTGGACATCAAATAATTTTTGGGATTAAATGTACAAAAAAAAGATAGAGGTATATTCATTAATCAGTCTAAGTATGTGAAAGAAATATTGAAGAAATTCAAGATGGAAGATTGCAAGCCAGTAAGCACCCCATGATAATAGGATGAAATCTTTCTAAAGATGATAATTCTATAGCATTTGACAAGACACTATACAAGTCTATGATTGGAAAACTCATATATCTTACTCAATCTAGACCAGATCTTTATAATGTTATTAGCATTGTTGGAATATTTGTAGCTGAACATAAACAAAATCACTTAATGGAAATAAAAAGAATATTAAGATACTTAAAAGGGACTATAAACTATGGCTTATGGTATCCTAACTCTGAGAATGTAGACCTTCATGTGTATATAGATGCAGATTGGGCAGGTTGTGTTGATGATAGAAAGAGTACCTCAGGAGGAGCAGTATTTATTGGAAACATATTAGTTACTTGGACAAGCAAGAAGAAAAATTGTATTTCTCAGTCAATAGTAGAAGTAGAGTATGTAGTAGCAACAATAAATTGTTCTACAAATTTTTAGATTAAGCAGATTATAAGAGACTTTGGAATTCAGATTGATTATCCTATTTTTATTCATTGTGACAACACTAGCATTATCAATATGTCAAAGAACCTAATGATGCATGCAAAGACAAAAAGCATTGAAATAAAATATCATTTTCTAAGAGAGAAAGTTGTAGATAAAGAAGTAAAATTGGATTATTGTATCACTAAAGAATAGTTAGTAGACATATTCTCAAAGCCTTTACCAAAAGATACTTTTGACTATCTCGGGGAGAAGTTGGGAGTAATTCCCTTCCTCAAGTCTGTTTAGAATTTGCATCAAATGCATTAGTCCTTGGTGAATGATGAATGGTTGACTACTCTACCTCTAGAGCAGTACCTATGCTTAATTGTTTTTGGCACCCTTTGCCATTGATGTCAAAGGGGGAGTATATAGTCTAGGGGAGTATACAGACATTAAAAATTAGATGCAACAGTTAAGGGGAGTTTTTGTTGAGGATATTGAGAAGATTGTAAAAAGAGAGAATACTTTTGGACTGATGGTGTTTTTCATATCATATGTTTCCATCAATGTCAAAGGCAGAGATTATTGGAGATTTTCCTTTGAGCGTGTGGTTGGCTATATGTTTGTCATTGATGGAAACATATAGTATGCATGAGTGTCCTGTATGTAATTCTCAATATGGATATGTTGGAGCCTTGCACATTTATTTTTATGTTTTAGACATATTCATTATGCTATGTTCATAGATGTAGATTCAGTTGTGCAGTTGAAGTTGAGTTATGATGATCTATTTTCCAGTTAAGGTTTTAGGAGATTGTTTATTAAGAGCCGACACTATTTTTATTATTTCTTCAGTTGCGCCTATAATTTGGATATGCATATTTGGATTCATGTTTATTTATGAGCTCATAATGTTTGGTTAAGAGAACTTAACATGTTTCATCTAGAGAATGAAATTTGAGTGAATTTGGTGGAGCCAACTATGTGAAGTGGTGCATCTACTCATCTTGAGTTGCGTGGTTCTATTTGTGTTGCATGCTTAGTTTGGGTGATGAAGAAGTTGTTAAAGTGTTTCTGACAAGCCTACTTGATTATATCTTTGGAGGAGGATACTTATAGTAGATCATTTGTGATCGACATACGTGAGATAGTTGAAAAAGAAGTAGTGCAAAATGTCTGATGTATTGGGCTAGTAAAGCTATATTATTCATTAGTTGAAGATATATGTGAAGAAGAAGAGAGTGTATACAATTCACTAGAAATGATCAAGATAGTAGGTCTAATTCACAATTCAATATTAGATATAGTGTTTATGTATTATGCAGAAGGTTACAACCTTCATCATTTGAGCAGTGTGCTCACGAACAGTGTGTCCTCACCTCTAATAGGGTTATTTATAAAAGACTCATAATAGGGTCTGACCTTTGATTAGGTCACTCTACTTAATGCATTGTAAAGATCAACTTCTAATAGAGTTGTAGGATCTTCTAATAGGGATCATTATACACTAGTACAGTTATTTGTGGGTGATACTTCCCAGCGGGGTTTTTACCTATTTTAGGTTTCCCCATAAGAAAAATTGTGGTGTTATAATCTATTTTATCTTATTGTGTTTATGATTAATGTTATTCTATAATTAATTTGATAAATAATTGAATCTAGTAGATAACTGATTCACCCCCCCTTCTCAAATATCTCTTGGGACTATTCCTAACAATTGGTATCAGAGCCAAGTGCCTTGGAGAGAAATTTTAACAACTTAAGGTTGATCAGATGGCATACTTAACAAATGAGAGTCATAAGTTTGATGGAGAGAATTATCCTGACTGGAAGAACAAAATGATAAAACATTTGCAGTGTGTTGGTTTTGAGATTTATGAAGAAGCTACTCAAAATATTGATGTTCCTTCTTTAAAAGACCTTGCAGAAGAACATTCTACTGTTAAACAAAAGGAAGTATTAACCCGAAATACTATTTCAAATGAAGCCCTTATAAGTACATTATCTGCCAGTGTGTTTTCTGAGATTAAGAAATTAGATAGAGCCTATACAATATGGAAGTATCTAGAAGACATGTTTGAAGGAGATATCCAAGAAAACAATGCACACTGAAAGACATGGAAGAAAAGATGTAAATATTTAGAGATGCTACCTGAAGAAAACATCAGAGCATACAATCAAAAGATTAATGAAGTAGTTCCAGAAATCCAAAACAATGGTGGAGAAATCTTAGAGGAAGACATAATGGATAAATTGATGACTACACTAACAACACATTATGAGAGAAAGATAAACATCTTAGATGAGACTATGCAATTTTAAAAAGACTTCAAGAGAGAGACTGTGATCAACAATATTTTAGCATTTGAGATATCAAAATTGAAGACAAAACCTAAAAGTGAAACAACCTTAAAGAACAAGAAAAATTGATTTGTATGATCTCTAAGAAAGAAAGAAAAGGAAAAGGAAAATATGAATGACAGTTACCATTCAAATACTTTTCATGCAACTAGTTTTTTCATTTTGCATCTAAGTTCCCTACAAGAGTCATGAAGTACAAAACAAATTTCAAGCCTAAATATATAAAGGAATGCTACTATGTTGAAGATGGAGTGACAGATGATGATTCAGGAGAAGGTGAAATTGGATTCATTGCAATTGAAGATATGGAAAAAAAATGTTTGATGAAATGGACATTGAAGATGAAAAGAAAGCACAAGAGTTGGCATTAATTTCCCAAGAAAACATTAGAATAGACTGGATCATTGATAGAAGGTGTTCACATCACATGACAGGAACTTCTATTTTAATTCCATGCTCATTACAAAAGTTAGTGAATTTATCTGAACTAAATTCTTCTCCTCTATCTCATCCTAGATATTTCAGTTCCTTTCCACTTTGTTTTTCAACTATAGCTTTATACCATTTGAACATCTTAAATGCTTCAAAATTTTCTTTTAAGAACATAAAGGTCATCATTCTAGAATAATCATCAACAAATAGAATGAAGTATCTATCACCATAATAGCTCTATGTTCTCATTGGTCCACATAAGTGACTATGAACTAACTCTAGAATAGCATTAGATGTGTAGGTTTTTTTCTCTTGGAGCTATAATTTTTCATTTTACCTTTTTGACAATTCTTACACATGACATGGTCA
Source organism: Thuja plicata (assembly GCA_018584345.1). Taxonomy (NCBI): domain Eukaryota; kingdom Viridiplantae; phylum Streptophyta; class Pinopsida; order Cupressales; family Cupressaceae; genus Thuja; species Thuja plicata. The sequence goes on from MU227244.1 coordinate 3,044,463, forward strand.
AGTTTTGACATGCTCGGTAAGCCTCTTACTTTCCTTTTCTTTCTTATCCTAACCATGTTTTCAAAATTCACATGACATAACCTTTAATGCCACAACCAGATGTCCTCATTTCTAGGAAATAAAAAAGTGGTCTTAATATCATTAAGATAGAATAGGTTACCATTTGTTTGTTCACTAGTACCGATCAATCTTCATGTTCCATTATAGATATTTTCCTTTTTGTTCTCAAATGCAACTCGATGTCCTGTGTTATACAACTGTGAAACACTCAGTAAATTATAGTTAAGTCCTTTCACCCAATATGCATTTTTACATTTGATTAGATTACTCAACATGATGGTTCCTTTACCTTCTACTGGACAAGGTGATTCATTACCCATCCTTATTGATCCACCATTATAATATTCAAAAGTTTCAAAATTTTCCTTATCTCTAGTCATGTGGTGAGTACAACCACTATAAATAATCCAGACATCATTTTTAATAACCTTAGATATGAGTGCAGTTTCAACATACCTTTCTTCTTTATCTAAATCATCCTTCATAGAAACAAATACTACCTCAATAACTTCATCAGATTTGGTGTCAGTATTTTCAACTTTGTTCTCAACCATGTAACAAGCTTTCTTTCCTTTGTCCTTGTAGTTTTAGTTTTCTCTTCTATCATAGTGTTGGTTGCTTCTGTAGTCTCAGTCATCACTTCAATCAAGCTTCTTTTCATAAGATCTATCACTATTTCTTTCATCTTTTCTCTTGTTAGGGCATCTAGCAGCAAAGTGTCCAATTTATTTGTGATTAAAATAGACCAATGGTAATTTTCTTTTGTATCTACCTTTTCCTCTTCGCAATATTCTAGCCATTAGTGCTTCAATTTCATCAAGTTCTTGTTCATCACTATCACTTTTACTATCATTTCTCATAGTGTGTTTATGACTTGATTCATGTATTTTTAGAGAAGATTTGAATTCAGACTCAATAGTTGGTAAGACATTATTGTCAAATTTATTCATCTTAAATGAAATAAGTCTACCAATCAAATTATCTAGAGTAACATTGTTATTTTCTACTGCTCTCATTTCTTGAATTGAGGGTACTCTAATATCATAAACATGTAGTAAGGTTCTTGGAATTTTACTTACCATTATTTCTTCCGCAAGTACTCCTCCTACTCCTCAAATAGAATTAACAACTGCCTTGATTTTTCTATTATACTGAGTGATGTTTTCTCCTTCTTTCATTCTTAGGTCATCAAACTTTCCTCTTAGTCTTTCAGCTTTAGCTATTAGCTCATTGGTGCCTCCTCCATGTACTAGATTGATTTTGTCCCATAGTCTTTGTAGTGGTGCATGATTTGACATCTTCAAATTTAGCATCAGATAGTGAAGAAGCAATTTTTATCATCATAGAAGTGTGTTCATGTTTATCTCTTAATTGATCAACAGTCAGAGGTCATGTCAATGTAACATATTTAGTATCCAAGTATTGTGTGACATCATTTCCAATACCAGATAGATGGAGTCTTATCCTACTTTTCCATGATGCAAATTTGTCCTTGTTCAACTTAGGCACATCCCTTTTACTCATGTTGTGATCTTTAGCTTGAGTCTTTAAACTCTCTTCCAAACACACTAGCTCTGATACCAATTGTTAGAATAACTAAGAGGGCAGGGGTGAATTAGTGGCCTCAAAAATTATTCAAACAATCCAACCAAAATTTATATTAGAAATATAATACCTTCAATTATCTTTCATTCCCACAAGATATATTCCTATAAGAAATCTTATCAAATATATACTTCTTGGTGAATATTTTGTTTATCTTTTTCTATCCTTTAACAAATAGCAGTAAATAAACTTAGTGTTTACCGACTAATCCTATTTTAGTAATGTGTAAAGAAAAAAATAAAATAAATGAACCATATACACATTTGACACATGGATTTTTAATGTGGAAACCTTGTTATGGCGAAAACCACTTGGGACTGGTAACCCCAAATTTTCACTCTTCTAAAGTGAGCTCGGTGAAGAGCCAACCCTATTAAAGGTTACACACACACTGTTAAGTGTGACCTTGTTAGAGGATTTAAAACAAATATTTTATCATTTGAGCTAGCATTCACTATGTTGTCAACATGAAAAACCTTTTGATACTTTTGAGTATCTCAATACAATAAGGATGGTTAAATACCGCTTGGTTAAGAGATTTTCTAAATCAATGGTTAAAATGAAACAGTAAATGAAGTGTTTAACAACACAACTTTAACTTGCATATTTTTAGATCTATTGTTAGTCCACAATACCTCTGTGATCAATGTTCTCTTTGATTCATTTTCTCCCCTTCTTTCTTCTTTCTACTCGGTGAATCCTCTTGCTTCTATTTCTTAGTGTCTGTAGAATTCTTGGCTTTGTTCTTCAACTTGTATGATCAGATCTACATGAAGACTTCTATCTTTGCTAGAATCATATTCAGTATTCCTATTTTCATAAAGAATTACTTGTCTATTTATATTGACATGATTTTTGTGTTTACTGTCCTTGTCTTTCTTTTTCTTGACAAATATTACTTCTTGATCCACAAATCTTTCCATGCATTGCTTTAATATTTAAATATTTTCTTTAGTTTTATTATGTAGATTTATCTTTGACAACTATGATTAAAACTTTCTTTAAATATTTAGTTCAACTAGTCAATGAAAAAAAAATTAAATCAATCAGTTAACTTTAAATATAGCTCCTGCCAGCTAAGAGTTTTGCCATTTTCTAACTCCAGATGATTTTGGTCATCAACTCTTAGTTTGCTCGGTCATTGAATCCAATTGTCCTTGGGCATCAACTTCAATTCTGCTCAATGACCACTTCAGTTATGCTTGGTGTTGTGGTGCTCGGTATACATTGTGAACTTCTCTAGGTTTTGTATCCATTGGTGTGCATTGTCCGTCAGTGTTTACTGTCACTCGGTGTACACTGGATTTTTATGTTTACCAATAAAATAAACTTTATCTCTTTGGTTTCTTGAAGTCTATGCCAATATGTATATTACCAATCAGATTATATAAAGTTGACATAAATGACAATACAATACATTAACTAATTTAATTTTTTGCATTTACTTTCTATAGCTTGGTGATCATCAACTTATCATCTTAAAACATTCAATCAGTTATAGTTCATCAGAATTGAGGGCCATGGGTATAGAAGTAGGAGCTTAGGATTAATGTGGGTGCGTTTTTTCTTTTGAATATGTTAAGGCATGTTGAGGACATGTTGTTGGATCAAAGAGTGGATCGCAGAAGTGAGTTTTGAGCCAATTTGAGGAAGCCATGGTTATAGCTTGATCTGGTGAGGGTTTGTGATTTGGGTTATTTCAAGAGTGTCCATGACCAAAAAAATATAAAAATCCTTGTATTTACTTCATTTCTAGAGACTTTGGTGAGTTTCAAGGTCAAGGAGTACACCCATGATAGGCTTTCTTTGTAATTTTGGCTATTAGGCCTAGGGATGAAAATTGAGACAATAGTTTTAGAAGAATATTTTTCAGAAAAAGTATTCTTGGTTTCAACATATATTTTATAAATTGGAAAATATTATCTATATCCATAATTTGGTTTTGGAATTCATTTTGGAAAATTTGGAGAAATATACAAATTTCTCGTTGGATAGGGCTAGTAGGACATGCCTAAGAAGAGGACTTTTGATTTGGGTGAAGAATCACTAAGAGGAGTGACTTTGGGTTTTGTAGTAGAGAGGTTTGGAATGGGTTAATAACATTAGAAGTTTTTGGAACATTGAGAAAGGTAGTTAATAGTTTTGTGATGGTAAGTTTGAAGACAACCATAGAGCATGAAGCTTGGTTAAGTGATTGGGTATGAAGGTGTGGAAGAAGAATTAAAGATGTGGTACCTAGTGGGGTAAAAGATGTTGAAATTGACCTCTTCTAGGTTTATTGAGTGGGTTAGGGCCTGGTATAGATCCTTTTTTGAAGGAAGAACTAAAGTGTTATTACAAAATAAAGGAGAAAATTGACATTCTCCTAAGAAGATTTAAAATTCACCACTAGCCTCTACATCAATTTAGTACATATCCCTATTTAAGGATAGAAACCCCATTAGGAGTATACAAGGAGCTCACTTCTCTTACAAATAAAAAATTTGTGTTACAATGAAAGAGCATAGGACAAAGTGATCCATGAATGGGTAACCCAAGAGAGCACCTCTCTATAATGGTGGGGGGGGGGGGGTTGGGCCGACCGGTCCAGAAAGAATGAATGAAGGGCTAGTAAGTACTCATTGATTCATGTTGTTAGTATGATATATATAACATGCAGGGTGGGCCTCTTTCCTCTGCTTCACCTTCACCCCCATACTCAAGTCCCACCTCCTAAGCGATTCTAATTGAAAGTGGGTAGGATCAATATGAACTATACAAGCATCTTTTATGCTCAAGTAGTCCCAATAAAATCTTGTAATATCTTTTGTCTTATTCTCACATCACAATACATATACCCATTCTATACACTTCTTATCATCTCAAGGATTCTTCCAATCGACCCACAAGTACATCTCAAAATGTGTCCAACACTTAATCAAATAGAAAATCTATAGTTGGCTATCATACATAAAAAATTAGGGTAAGACCCAATAAAATCAAAATTAGAACTTTTGGGTTCAACAAAATACTCCCTTAAACATCACAACCACTCATCTTCCCTATATCACTGATGTATTATCTTCGCATAAATTCAAAAAGTTGTAAATCTATCTATTCAACTCCAAAATATAAGTGACCTTGACTGAAGGTCAATTAAATCACATAGAATACTCTTCTAAGATCCAAGGTCTTAATACATCACATACTGTTCTCACTAGTCAAAACTGTGTAACTATACTTGATCAACTACTTCCTAGACTTATATTTTTCCAAACAAAATCTCCAAAACTAAAATGTACACCAATAAACCATGCAAATAAGTAGTGTTTGCATAAATGACAACCCTTATTGAATACTCACTAGGCCATTTCCAAAAAAATTAGCATCCCTTCATCTACTTTGGTTGTACTATTCAAATTTGGTCCAAATGGGTTACATTTTAGGGCCCATTTCCAATGTATATGTGTGGCTTGGTTGTATACCATTGATCATTATTGCACCATATACAAACACTTTTTATGAAGAGCATAGTGTTGGTTTCATTTTATGTTGCAACAAAATAACAACAACCTCTTCTTCTTATGATTATTTCTATAGAGAAGCCATCTACAAATATTAATTCATGCAAGAAAAGGGCCAACTAACAAGCACTCTTACAATACTTATACTCTTTAGGTTTTTCTATACCAAGGAGGGGATACCCTATAATACCTTCTGATATCTCTATATGGAATTATCAAGCTGTAATCTCACAATAAATCAACATAACCAGGAGATACTAGATAATTGGCTAATTACCCATTGAACATCAACATTAAATGGAGCATGAGATAGGAATTCATAACAAACTTGCACAAATATAGACTTAATGGATTTAATGTTTGTTTATAAGAGAACATGACCAATATGCAACTAGGTATGCAATAGCATAGAACTTATCATCTTTAGATTAGTGCTTTATCCATTGGGGTACACTCTGATTCAAATACTATATATTGAAATCAATATTCATCAAAGATTGTAGGCCATAAACAGAATTATCCAAACCCATACTACCAATAAAATCCTAGCATATGTCAAATGAATCTATTCATTAATCAGAGCCTCATTTAATCTTATCCTAGATCATAACTCTCAAATAAGTACATAAACATAGAGAAATTCTATGCTAATGAATCCACAAATTCATAAATCACAAGGCACGTAACACATGAGAGATTGGAATCTAGATCTTTGTATTAAATTTTATAGAATCATATTCCAACATACAAAATGTACTTAGAGAAAACCTCTTCAATAACCTACAAAAGATCTCTCAGCTTTTATTTCTAATTATCACATCTATCTAGTACCAACTATACTATATTTCCCCTTTGATCGAAACTTTGCAAAATTGCTTACAATCCATATGTTTTGTCCCTTTACAATGATCTTGGGAATCCTTTTATAGAATATAATTGCAACAAGCTACAAATCAATTGGAGTAAGGACAAAACAAATGACTCAACAAAAAGACAAAATAACAAATGAAGTGATAACCACTTTTGTTACAATATATATTCAAAATATTTTGTCTTATGACCACCTGGATGCTTGTAACTACTTTAAAGTTCTTTGGAAGAAGCCACTTGGAATCTATTGTCCTAGTTCTTTTTGTTGTAGGATCTTTACCTTTGTCTATCTTATTCACCAATCAGGAACAGTAGCACTTGTTGTCTTTCACATACTGCCACGTTCTCCTTGATCAAATGTATCATATTTGTCCTTCCATGAGGTATACATCTCATCATTTGGCCAGGAGAAACCAATGACTTCATCTTTTTTTATGTTAATCTCATCCCAACTGACACTAGCCTTCTCAATTTCCTCATTCCAAAATTTAAAAAATGCCCTGGCTTTGCCGATGATTTCCATAGTTTGGACAAACAAAACCCTTCTTTCCAAAGTAATAATATTGTTGGTCCTAGTTGCCAATGCCTCATTCATTTGTCTCAGGCACAATGCTTCAGTTTTTTTGTCACCACTCTTCTTGAAAAGATGAGGAAACATCTCATAACTATCCTTTGAATATTATTTCCCCAAATTTTCTATCTTCTTGATGATGATACTTCTCTTTATGTCCATGTCCACCATTAAATTTAAGCATTTATAAGTGCTGGTTAAAACAATATCAATATTGTTTTCTTCCCTCGATGTGGAATAGAATAATTTCAACTCAACCTTCTTTCCTTTCCATCTATCTGTGATCAAGCCCCACTTATCCTTGTCTGCATCATACTCATTTATTTTGCTAATAACCCTTTTTCTTAGAAAATAAAGAGTAGTGAGAATTAATTCCTTAGTACACTACATGAGAGTGACATGTATTTTATCAGAGTACCTTCGTTGTACCCATGAATATGTTTCTTTAATTACTCAAGACTCTTCAATCCATTTCTTCCTTGATTCTTCTAATCTGTCCTTTGAGCAATCAATTTTTCCTTTTCTAATACCAAGTTTGCTTGAGTAACAGGACTTTATGGCATAGGGGAAGGAGGGAAAGTCACAATTGGGCTGGATGAAAACGGCATATTGTTAGAATACTTTATAGATAACTGAGAGGGGGGGTGAATCAGTTATTTGCAACTTTAAATATTTATCTTATACTTATTAATCCAGATTGATACAAAGTAAATGCACATATAGATAAAACTTTACACAACACATCAATTTGGTTATGGGGAAACCAAATGGTAAAAACCCCAGTGGGAATTAGTACCCACAAAGAACTATACTATTTATAGTGATCCCTGTTAAAAGATCTTCCAACCCTGTTAGGAGTTGTACATTACAATGTAGTAGTATAGTGACCTGGTTAAGGGTCGGACCCTGTTAGGATTCTTTTACAATAACCTTATTAGGGGTGGAGGACTCACTATCCAAGTGGTGAAGGTTACAACCTTCTGGTTATTTGATACACACTGCATCAACAAGATGAACTATTGTTTGTGACACTGCTTGTCTGATCAGTTCCTTTTATGCGCTGATGCTTTAGCCTCTTGTAAATCACTATAACAATCTTATCTGTATTCTGAAAGCTTCAACTTCAATATCTATATTATCAACATATGATAAATATATCTCTCCTACTTTAACACTTTGCTCTGCTTTTCTAATCTTTGTCTTTCACAACTCTTCTCATTACAAATGACCTTCTATAAGTACATACACCAAGTATGAGATCATGGGACCTATAGGAAAACTCTTTTTAACATCCTTGTTGGCTCTACTAAGTGCACAAGCATAATTACAACCATGCAAGTACTAACTGAATAGACGCGTCGTTTCACTGAGTCGGCTTCATCAATTTAACCATAACTTTGCAAAATTCTTGAAACACATTTGGCACATTTAGATTAATATCAACAACTCATAACTCATCATGAATATACACATGCATATCCTGAAGATAGGCGCAACTTGATCAACACATTACATACGTCGGCCTTAAACCGTTATTCCTCCAGAACTGTAACCGTCAATAACAAAATTACATATCTTTACTAAAACTTCATATCTAGGTCTGTGTGTATGAACATAGCATAGTAAAGATGTAAAAAACATGTATCTATCCACACTGATCTTCATGTCATCATATTGATAAGTACATACAGAAGTACTACTGTGTATTATATGTTGTCATCAATGAAAAACATACAATCAATCAACTTTTTAGAATCAAATCTCCAACACATATTTCGTTCTTGTGTTATCATCCTTTGAGGATCAAATTGGGATATTTGTTTTCCCTCTAGGATGGAAATTTTCTTTTCTTTTACAATAGACTTTACCCTTTCATCATTATATTCTTTCATGACTATCTCATATTTTTCCCTCAGGCTTTTGATTTCTTCTTCCTATTTCTCAACTACTTTCATACCAAATTTTTCTAATTCTAGAGTAAGGCTAGCTACTTTTGCCCATGAGGCACCTACAACTCTCTTTACTAATAGACTGCCTAACTATTCAGCATGGTGACCTTCAACAATTCTCTTATTCTCTTTCTTCTTGATATACCACATTACCAATCCTGCACAGTCTTAACAAAATTTTACACTAGTAGACACTCCACTAGTGTACATTGGTTTGGTCTCTTTTCTAATAGCATCAAATACAATGGCATAAATAAGATCACACTCTGGTGGGATAAGAACTCCTTTATTTACTAGTTCTCTACTTTCTTCAAGAGTGATTTTGTCAAATTTAGCTACCATCTCATGCTTTACTTTCTTTTCAATGTCATTTTTATCTCTATCTGGTTGATCATCTTGTAACATCTAACATTTCTCTTTGAATTCATTAATGTGAATTCTCCAAAGGAACTGAATGAAATCTCTTGCTTTAACAAATTGATCATATGAGAAGAATTCATCACTAGCTTTCTTAGTGATAGGACCCAATTCCTTCCCAGAAAACTCAACTACTGTCAAGTCCATTTCAACATGTTTAGGTGCCTCTGGCACTCCTTCTTGCAGTTCCTGGGCTATAACAAAAATATGTCCTATATTTCGCATTTGCACTAATTGCTCAGCAATGTTATGTTTATCCATGTGCAGTGGAGATTGGGAAGGGGAATAAATATCATCTTGTTGTTGATCTTTTTCTTCCACCCTTTGCCTTTTTGGAGATCCCAATGATTGGGTACTAAAGTCAAATGTTATTTTCCCCTTTTTATTGGAGGTCTTTTCAACTCTTGAAAGAATTGTGCTATATCGTCTCTGTTGGTACACCACATATTTTCCTGGTGGAACAACCCTTCCCTGTGTAGTTCTCAAAATGGCTTTGGTGTTTTATGGATTTTTTCCATTACCTTCTTCTTCTTTTGGTCTAAGGCTTGCATAATATCTTCAAGCATGCTCATCTGGGATTCCACCTTCTTTTCCCAGGGCATAAATTCTTTCAAAGGATCATAAGCTTTATCAAAATGATGGACAAAATCTTATTATTTCTTATAAATTAACCATTTTTTGGTCTTGATTTCTTCCTCCATCAAGTCAAATTCATTTCTATTTATATCCTTAGGAAAATTAAACTCATGTTCTAGAGATAAAAATTTAGTTCTCTTTCTGAACATGTCACTGTTGAAAGCCTCATTATCTGAACATCTTACCACTGAGGTTTCCAATTTATAAGGCTCCAAGTATTTGTGAAACTGGGTCCATCCTCCTTTAGTAATAATAAACTATTGTACTTTTGTGATGGTTGGGAAGATGTTGTCCTTCATTTTTCTAGTCAATCCTTCTTCTTGAAACCCACCTGGTTATCTCAGGATTTCTACCATGCCTATCTTGAGTGGAACCCTATAAGGGAGGACATTTGGAGTTCCTCTGAAACCATAGACCCTACTAACTTTGAAATAAGGTATAAAATGAAGTCACCCCAATTGTGAACAATCTAAAATTATTTAACATACTCCATTGGTCTCAGAATTCTCAACACATCTATGAGAATTCTTGGGTTTTCAGTTCGTAACAGTACTCTGAGCCTAGAAACAAAACATATATCAAAATCAATAAAATTGGCCTCTTTCCTATCCCAACACAAATCAATACTCCACAACTGAACTGGAAAATCTTCATCTTCCTCGAATTCTATAATATCCATTTCTTGTTCATAATAGTTTGCATTATTATACAAGATCATGTGCATCATCATAGAGTACCATCCAAATGGATTAAGTATCATATACTCTTTGATTCCTACTAGAACTTGATGCATGAAATCAACAATACAATTAGCAATGTCAAAGACAAAAGACAAATATGGATGCCAAATTTGGACCATCATAAGCATAAAATGAATAGTCATTGTTGTCTCCTCATCTTCTCCCAGAACATGACATGGGGAACTATACATCGCTATAGCCTTGCCACTAAATTAATCCAATTTGAAGGGCTCTAGTGTGTTAGGGCCTACTAGAATTAAACACCCTATCTTATTGAAACATCCTTTCAAAGGCCTAGTTTTGAATTAGTCTCTTTGACTCATCTAAATTTATTTGAAATACTTAAAATCTATGTCAACCATCTGAGTAGAAAGGTCATTCAACTTGAAAACCTTTCTTATCTCATTAGCTGTGACATTCAATAATATGTTCCCATCTGTATCTCTCAAAAATCTAGACACCTTATCATGAGTATTAGAAATTGTGATTAACAATTCTATGTCCATAAATACTCCAGGAAATATCAGTTTTCCAACATCCAAATCACATATGTTACAGTGTATTAGTAATAACTAAGATGGGGGGGTGAATCAGTAGCCTCAAGAATTAATCCTTAAATCAACCCTTCAAAAATTATAACCACAAATTATTTCTCAAGTTATCTTCTATCCTACAAGATGAATGCCTTGAATAACTTATATCAATTTACTACTTGTCAGATTGCTCTGTTAAACCTTCTTCTTTATTTTTATCAATAAGCAGTCATCAATTTACTGAAATACAGTAAATATGTAGAGTATACTGATATATCCGTAATGAATTATGTAAGATACAAAATAGTAAAGAAATTAATTATACACACATAACACATGGATTTTAGTGTGGAAACCCTGTTAAGGGAAAAAACCACTAGGACCGGTACCACAAATTTTCACTCTTCTAAGGTGATCCCTGTTAAGAGACAACCCTGTTAAAGGTTACAAACACACTATTAGGTGTGACCTTGTTAGAGGATTTTATACATAGAGGTTGCCACTTAGTATCAGGCATCTAATTTTTCCATCTTTGAATCAGCCTCTTTATTAGACTGTCAATAGGCATCGGGCATATCCAATGCTACTTTCATGAATCAACCTTTTTGGCACTCCTTGAGATGTACCTCAATATAGAGAAGACTGTTAAGTCCTAATCAGTTAAGAGACTTGATGCTTCAATGGTTAAATTGAAATATTATGACCTGTTCATATTGCAACTTAAATTGCAGATTTTCAGATCTATTTAAGTACATTACCTCTCTGACCAATGTATCAATTCAATCCTTGTGCTCCATACTTTCTGCTCTGTGATGTTGTTCTCACTGTTCGTCGGTGTCTGCAGAATTCCTTAGCTCTTCCTTTAACTTGTTTGATCAACACTACATGAAGATGTTCTTCATTAGTTTCTCTTCAGCATCCTCTTTCTATTCACTCCCCTTAACCCCTTTTTAAAATGAATTAAGCTCGTCTCTTATATAGATATAATATTCATTGTTTCTTGGTTCTTGATTCTTGGCATTGCAAACAATCTAGCCAATTTGATTTAAATCATAACTCCTGATTTGTCTCATAGATATCTTCTTTCCAAGTGTACAAATCAGCTTTAAATCAATTACTTATCTCTGGCTTTATTTGGATGAATAAAACAATGATAAGTATCTGTTAACTCTATCTTTAGTTTCTTTCCAACTAGGCATTTTGTCATTTGTTGAACTCTCTGTTCTGTCGGTCAATACTTCAGTTAGTCATTGTTGATAACTGATTGTTCTATCAGTGTGACTTCATTTGTCATTGGGATCTCCATCCTTGTCTTTTCCATTGGGAAACACTAAAATATGTCCATCGAGTTACTTTGTGTTTTTCTCATCGGGCAACACTGTAACTTTGCTCATCAGTAATACTGTGTATTTCGTCATCGGGAAACACTATGACTTTGTTCTTTTACTCTGACTGTTAGGTGCACTCCATCAGTGTATCTATTCACTTAGTGAATACTAGACTTGTATGCATTATTGATTAGCATATCCTTGAATCATGAGTTCTTTGAAGTATTTGACAGTATTTCCATGACCATACAGATTATATTAAGTTGACATCAATGACAATACAATACATTAACTGATTTAATGCCTTGCATGATCATAAACTTAACATCTTCAAATATTTAACCAGTTACATGTCATCAATCTCTCCCTTTGGAATTGATGGCAACATACTATATTATCATACTATACTATTGATCGTATAATATGAAATATATAGTTTCATCAAGCTTTCCTAATGTAACTATTACAAATATCTAGTTTTGGTAAGCTCAAGTAGCTTTGATTTGATTCTTGTAGGATTTCTATCTATCTTCAATCCCTTCACTAGATGGATGCAGAATCTTTCTTTCTCTAGTTTGATGTGTTCTCCTTCTATGTCAAACTCTCTCCCTTTGACTATTCTCCTTTCTTTTGATGTTTTCTATTTCAATTATCAACAACTCTTAGTTTGTATAATACTCTCTCCCTAAGGATATAATCTCTCCCTGTTGGAGTTATGTGATAATGGATAATCTCTCTCCCTTTCTACAAGGATGTGATAATATGGATAATCTCTCCCTTTGACAATAATTCCAAACAAATATCTCATAGATATCTAACATTAATGTCAAGAAATCTTTTCTCTCCATCCATAATATATTCCTTGAATTTCCTGTATCCATCAGTAATAAAACAATATGCTCTGGTTCTTGGTGATGATATATACATGTTTGTATATATATGTATCTTTGAAGGTCATCTCTTTGTTTGCATCAATCATGAATGATATTCTGATAAAATGTAGGCTGATGCATCCTTCTAGTCAACTTACTGACTAGTAGAGAAGGGTCTGTCCCCTAGTCTCTTTCTCATGTACTCAAATGCATCCTTGGGCAGTTTCTTGGTAAAAATATCGGCCAATTTTTCTTTTGATTGCACATACTCAAGTATCACCTCCTTTTCCTGAACTTGTTCTCTCAAATAATGATACTTGATGGCAATATGCTTTGTTTTAGCATGCATGATAACTAGTTTTTTAGAAATGTTAATTGCACTTGTATTATCACAATAGATAATTATTGGTTCTAAAATTTTCATATGTATACCTTCTAGTAACTATTTTATCCATGCAATATTTGAGCAATTTTCAGCAGCAACAACATACTCTGCTTCTGCAGTAGATTGTGAGATGCATCCTTGTTTCTTGCTGATCCATGTGACAAGTCTATCACCCATGAAGAATTCTCCTCTAGTTGTTCTCTTTTGGTCATCAATATTTCCATCCCAATCAGCGTCACTAAAGACCTAAAATTCAAATTTCCTTCTCTTCTATACCATAAGCCATATTCCTTGGTATTCTTTAGATATATTAGGATTCTTTTCACAAGAGTTATATGTGACTCTCTAGGATTAGCAGAAAATCTAGCAACTATTCTTACTGCATGTGCAATATCTAGTCTAGTATGTACAACATACATGATTTTTCCAATCATTGATCTATACAAAGTTTGATTTACCTTTCATGAATTTTCTTCCTTTGTCATTTTGCATCCAGTTGCCATCAATGTTCCAACTAGTTTGGATTCTTCCATCTTGAATATTTTTAGTACTTCTTTGATGTACTTGGATTGTGTAATGAAAATACATTCTCCTTGTTTCATGATCTGTAGACCAAGAAAGAACTTGATCTCTCCAAATATAGACATCTCAAACTCTTTTCTCATCTCATTAGAAAATTATTTGCATAGCATATCATTGCCTCCAGACATGATTTCATCAACAAATATTTCAACAATCAAAGTGTTAGCATCAGTATCATCCTTCAAATAAAGATTACTATTTTCACTAGTCCTTACAAATACAATACTTATAAGATAGGAATGAATTCTTTCATACTAGGCTCAAGGTTCTTATTTCAATCCATACACGGCTTTGTGAAGTTTACATGTCATGTCCCTCTTGTCTGGATCAACAAGCCCTTCTGGTTGTTCAATGTATACCTATTCTTCAAGTATTCCATTCAGGAATGAAGACTTGACATCCATTTGATATACCTTGAATCCTTTATATGCAGCATAAGAAAGTAATATTCTTACTCCTTCTAGCCTAGCAATGGGTGCAAAGGTCTCTCCATAGTCAATTCCTTCTTCTTGTGCATACCCCTTGCATACTAATCTTGCTTTATTCCTTGTGACTTCTCCATTCTCATTAAGCTTATTCCTGAATATCGATTTTGTACCAATGACATTCTTGTCATCTAGTCTTGGTACAAGTGTCCATGTCTTGTTTTTCTCTATTTGTTCAATCTCCTCATTCATATCACTAATCCATTCATCATTATCTAGTGCAACATTGACAAATTTGGGCTCATAATCACAAATAAGACATATTTTATTTAGAGACTTGCTTCTAGTTCTCATACAAGCCCTTTTATCTCCTATGATCTAGTCATGTGGGTTATTTTAGATATATCTTGCAAGTATAGGTACAACTCTTTGTCTATCATCTTGATCATCATTTTGTTCTTCATTTTGTTCTTGATCAAGTTGTGCATCATCTTGAGCAATATTCTGATCATTGGTATTTGTAGCCTGATGCTCAAGTGCAATGATCTATTTCTTAGGAGCTCTACATTGTTGGTAGGGTAGAGCATTAGGTTCCTCCTTATAAGTGAACTTATTGTGTCCTCTAGTTCTTTAGTGCTTTCCTGTTCATTCTTCTCTACAAATTCATCTATCTTTACATTTGCACTTTCAATAATTTTGTTAGAGTCTTTGTTTAGACATTTATAAGCCTTACTCTTGGTAGAATACCCTAGAAAAATTCCTTCATCACTCTTGGAGTCAAGTTTTCCATTTCTATCATCTTTTAAGATATAACATTGGCTGCCAAATTTTTTTAAATAACTTACATTGGGTGTGTATCCATACCATAGCTCATAAGGTGTCTTTCTTCAATTGTACTTTGTTTAATGTGTTAAAAAAAGTACTGACAACTTCCCTCCAGACGATTTGGGTGACACATTTTCTCTATCATTACTGTCCTTGCACAATCAACTATGGATATGTTCCTTCTTTTACCAATTCCATTCTGCTATGGTGTCCTTGGTGTAGAGACCTGTCTTTTGATTCCATGCTCATTACAAAAGTTAGTGAATTCATCTGAAATAAATTCCCTCCTCTATCTAACCTTAAGCATTTTAACTCCTTACCACTTTTATTCTCAACCATTTCTTTGTACCATTTGAAATTCTTAAATGCTTCTGATTTATCTTTTAGAAACATGACCGTCATCATTCTAGAGTAATCATCAACAAAGAGAATAAAATATCTATCTCCATAATAACTCTTTATCCTCATAGGTCCACATAAATCAGTATGGACTAATTCTAGAATTACATCACATGTATGGGTTTTGTTTTTAAAACTAAACTTTGTCATTTTTCCTTTTTGACAATTCTTACACATGATATTGTTAGGCTTGGTCATTGTCGGTAAGCCAAGCCTAACAATATCATGTTTTCAAAGTTCACATGACACAATCTTTTGTGCCATAACCATTTGTCTTCGTTTGTAGCAATCAAACAATTGGAGTGAGTATCATTTAGATAAAATAAGTTACCTTTTGTCTGCTCACCGGTACCAATAAGATTTCTAGATTTATTGAAGATCTTTGCCTTCTTATTTTTGAATGCTACTTTGTGACTTGAATTATTCAACTGTGAAACACTCAATAGATTATAATTCTATCCATTTGCGCAATAAGCATTCTCACATTTTATCTGGTTATTCAACATTATTGTTCCTCTACCATCAATTGGACAAGGTGTGTCATTACCCATTCTTACTGAACCACCTTTATAGTATTCAAAATTCTCAAACTTTTACTTATCACCAATCATATGGTGAGTGCAGCCACTATCTATGATCCAAACATCATTTTCACTAATTTTAGATATGGGAGTTGTTTCTACATACCTTTCTTCACCATCATCTGAATCATCCTTTATAGCCACAAACACCATCTTGATGTCTTCATTAGATTCGATGTCAGTATCATCATCCTTTCATTTTGGTAGGTAACTAGCCTTCTTTCCTTTGTCCTTATAGTCTTGGGTATCTCTTATTTCTGATTGTCGGTAGCTTTTGTAATCACCTGTGTTAGACTTCTTTTCAAATGATCTATCACTACTTCTGTCATCTTTTCTTCTGTTAGTACATCTTTTTGCAAAGTGTCTAATCTCTTTGCAATTAAAACAAACAAGTGGAAATTTACCTTTGTATTTAGCTTTGCCTTTGCATTCTTTTGGCCATAAGTGCTTCAATTTCATCAAGATCATCTTCTTGACTTTCACTATCACTATCTTTTCTCATAGTATTTTTGTGACTTGAATTACTTATTCTCATAGAATTTTTGAATGTAGACTCTATGTTTGGTAAGGCACTATTATCAAATTTATTCATCTCAAATGAAATCAGTCTTCCAATTAAACTATCTAGAGTAACATTTCTATTTGCTAATACTCTCATTTCTTGAATGAAAGATACTCTAATAGTATAAGTAGGTAGTAAGGTTCTTATAATTTTACTTACCACTATATCTTCTTCTAGTACACCTCCAACTCCTCAGATAGGATTGACTACCTCTTTGATTCTTGTGTTGTACTGAGTGATGTTTTCACCTTCTTTCATTTTGAGATCATCAAAATTTCCTCAAAGGCTTTTTTCCTTGGCTCTCAAAACATTTTTGTCACCACCATGTAAAAGCTTCAATGTGTCCCACATCTGCTTTGTAGCTTTACATTCTTTCACATCTTCAAATTCAGCATTGGAGAGTGAGGAAGCAAGCTCTATCATCATGTCATTGTGTTCTTGCTTCTCTCTCATTTGTTAAACTGTTGGTGCTCATGTGGGCAACACATATTTAGTTTCTAGGAATTGAGTAATATCATTACCAATACTTGATAAATGGAGTCTTATCCTGCTCTGCCATGAAGCAAAATTATGTTCATTCAACCTGGGCACATCTCGTCTATTCATCTTGTGATCTTTGGCTTAGGTCTTGAAAACTTCCTTTTAAGCACACAAGCTCTGATACCAATTGTTAGTAATAACTAAGGGGGTGGGGGTGAATCAGTGGCTTCAAGAATTAATCCTTAAATCAACCCTTCAAAAATTATAACCACAAATTATTTCTCATGTTATCTTTTGTCCTACAAGATGAATGCCTTGAATAACTTATATCAATTTACTACTTGTCATATTGCTCTGTTAAACCTTCTTCTTTATATTTACCGGTAAGCAGACATCTATTTACCAAAATACAATAAATATGCAGAGTATACTGATATATCTAGAATGAATTATGTAAGATACAAAATAGTAAAGAAATGAATCATACACACATAACACATGGATTTTAACATGGAAACCCTGTTAAAGGAAAAAACCACTGGGACTAGTACCCCAAATTTTCACTCTTCTAAAGTGAGCCCTATTAAGAGCCAACCCTGCTAAAGGTTACAAACACACTATTAGGTGTGACCTTGTTAGAGGATTTTATACATAGATATTTTCACTTACTATAGGGCATCTATTGTTGCTATCCTTGAATCAGCCTCTTTCTTAGACTGTCAATAGGCATCGGTCATATCCAATGCTACTTTTATGAATCAACCTTTTTGGCACTCCTTGAGATGTACCTCAATATATAGAAGACTGTTAATTCCTGCTTGGTTAAGAGACTTGATGCTTCAATGGTTAAACTAAAACATTATGACCTGTTCATATTGCAACTTAAATTGTAGATTTTCAGATCTATTTAAGTACATTACCTCTTTGACCAATGTATCAATTCAATCCTTGTGCTCTATACTTTCTTCTTTGTGATGTTGTGCTCATTGTTCGTCAGTGTCTGAAAAATTCTTTAGCTCTTCCTTCAACTTATTTGATTAGAACTACATGAATTTGTTCTTCATTATTTTATCTTTAGCATCCCCTTTCTATTCATTCCCCTAAAATCCTTTTTAAAATCAATTAAGCTTGTCTCTTATATAGACATAATATTCATTGTTTCTTGGATCTTGATTCTGGGTCTGATAAACAATCTAGCCAATTTGATTTAAAGAATGACTCCTTATTTGTCTTGTAGATATCTTCTTGCCAACTATAAAAATCATCTTTAAATCAATTACTTATCTCTGACTTTATTTGGATGAATAAAACAATGATAAGTATCCATTAACTCTATCTTTAGCTTCTTGCTAGCTAGGAATTTTGCCATTTTCTGAATTCTCTATTCTGTCGGTCCATAGTTTAGTTAGTCATCGGTGATAACTGACTATTCCATTAGTTTGAATTTAGTTGTCATTGGGATGTTCATCCTTGTCTTTTCCATTGGGCAACACTAAAATTTTGTCTATCAGGTTACTCTGTATTTTTATCGTCAGGAAACACTGTAACCCTGCTCATCAGTAATACTATGTGTTTCTTCTTTGGGAAACACTGTGAATTTTTTTTTTTACTCAGACTATCGAGTGCAATCTGTTAGTGTATTTAGTCACTTAGTGAATACGATAATTGTATGCATTACTGATTAGCATATCCTTGATTCATGATTTCTTTGAAGTCTTTGGTAGTATTTCCATGACCATACAGATTATATTAAGTTGACATCAATGACAATACAATACATTAACTAATATAATGCCTTGCATGATCAACAACTTAACATCTTCAAACATTTAATCAGTTACATGTCATGAATAGTCTTGGATAGGAGCATTTCTTTGGCTGAAAGCAATTCTGAACAAAGAAAGGCCACTTACACTAACCTTGTCATCCTTAGCCCATCTTCCCAGATCATATAAACCATTCCTGAATCTAAAATGAGGACTTACATGCATTACTTTTTTATTTGAGTAGAGTCATTGGTGGATCCATTCAGCTATTGTAAAAGATAATCTCGCACATTCCTCTCTTTCTAATCAACCTTACAAGGGAATGCAATTCTAGGGTCCATTTTCTAAACTTAGGGTTTCTTACAGTAAGAGTATCAGATTGTATCAATACTATGTTTATTTTTTAGAACTTGAAACCCTACAACAAGCATGAATTTTAATGTTTCAAAAGAAAACTTAGTCATTCTACAATTTGTTACACAGAGCACGAGATTGCTGCAACTTTCAGTTTCTCTTCAATCACTTCAATGGTTATGGAAACTTTGAACTCAAGTAATGAATTATATTCTCAATCAAATAAATCTCTTGCATTGAATTTTAATAAAGAGGCCACATTATTTGTAATCAATTCATTTGGTTTGAACACTCACTGCTCAATGGTTCATTTAAACTAGTCTTAAAATTTTAAATTTGAACCGTAGATCTTATCAGCATCTCACACTATCATGTTGCTCTCATCACTTTACGGAAATCACTATTCATCATAGACATGTGTTAGCATGACTTGATCGCTTAAACATTATATCTTGTGCATATTCCCCATAATCCTTTAAGTTATTTGTCTGATCTTTTCTAACCTGACCACCAGTTACTTTACCCTAGACTTTACTAACTGTAGATGCAACTTTATCAACTTGGACATGAATCAATACCACTTAATGGCTTATATGCTATATCTTCCTCATCTTTACCTTAAGTTATTAAGTGAGTCATCTAATCTTTCTCAAACTGCATCCTCTTTATCTTTTCCTTGCATTGTATGGGTCCCACCAATTGCCATGCATCAGCACAACTTAATCTCTTACAATGTAGATCTCGATCAATTTAACACCTAGCGATTAATTCAACCATTAGATCAACCTTTAGATGCTCCTCCTTTAACTCCTTTATTACGACCTTGACAGAACCTACTGGGACACATGGCATCATGACTTAATGTCTTACTTGTTAGATCTTGATCACTTTATCATTAATCTATCAAGTCAGTCGTTAGATAGTTTTTGAACTGTCAGCCCTTTAATTTGTGATCCCCTTTACTATTAATGGAATACACATCATCTCCAAGAGACATAGTTGCATGACTTAATGAATTGAATGATAGATCTTATGCCTCTTTGGAATAATATATTAAGTCAGCCATTGGATCAAAAGGGAATCTGACTATAGTTTAACAAATAGTTTTTCACAAATCTAGGGCCTACCAAATTCCATGCATCATCACGGCTTAATGACTTATAGGTTAGATCTTACGCATCTTGATCATAATCAATTAAGAAAACTGTTGGTTCTATCTACACTTTAATCTACGTCAAACTTTACAACATGGCCCACATCACTATAGGGATACATGTCATTCAGACTTAATGACTTATAAGATAGATCTTGATCATGTTGAGAGTAAGTCATTAAGTGGACCATTGGATGAAATAGAAATTGCATGTTGTTTTACTAAAGCTTTAACTTATGCTAGACCCACCATAAACACATGTCATCATCACTTAATGAGATGAATGATATATTTTGTGCATCTTGGGACAAAGCTATCAAGCATACCATTGTATTAAAACATATCAGCTTAACACATAATATTTTAATAAAAGACTTGTGGGCTTTTAGACTTAGGGATTAATAAAGTGCCAAGGAGTTAGCAATCTACAAACTATTGAACATGACCCCATTTAAAATAACACATGGTGGACACATGACTGAAGTGATGAAAAGGTAATGTAAAAATATAAACCACTCTGAAGCTTAGGGTTTGAAAACAAGATTCAAACTTTAAAAATTGAAAGCTAGGGCTTCAAAAATTGACATATGACCTTAACTTGGAAAATGTAGAACAAGGACTCACTTTTTTTGGAATTAAAAAAAAAAGATCTAACAGTGGCTCTTTCTGGGGATGAATACCTCCTGCAGGTATTGCGAGAATTCAGAATCTGAGGGGAAGCAAACCAACCAACTGGAAAAAACTAAACTACTCACACAGCAGAAAAGCTAAACTAAACTAAGACAAAAAGAACACACTTACAAAAACACACTATATACACAACCTAATGTTCATGGATGATTAGACTTCAAGAACTGTCCATGAAATGGAAGCTCTAAAATGATACCAGTAAGGTCTTTTAATAAATAATATTTTTTCCCATACCTCTCATGGACAATATATGGTCCCAACCATATTGGTTCAAGTTTCCCATGTTTTCCTTTATCTTCTAATCTGGCATTCCACATTAGGACATAATCTCCCACACAAAATTGTCTTGAGACTGTCTTTTTATCATACAATTTTTTTGCCTACAATTGAAGCTTATCATTTTTCACAGAAGCTTCCCTCATGGTTTAATCCAATTCCAACATGTCATCAATTCTCAATTGCATATCACTATCAATATCATCATCATATAATTGGAAAAACTTGTACATTTTCATTAGATTATTTTGGGGTAGTCTTGTCTGAATCCCATCAATTAAATCAAAGAGTGGACATCCTATTTCCTTTTTAGATGTCACTCTATCTTCCCAAACAACCCTTGTTATATTTGAGTCCCATGCCTTCTGATTTGTATCTAGAACTCTCTTAATGATCTTAAGATGGTTTTTGTTGGTGGACTCAGCTTGTCCATTCCCCTATCGATGGTAAGGTATAGAGTAAGATTTCTAAATTCCATATTTAGAACAAAAATTGATATACTCCTAGGATTTAAAACATATAACATTGTCTGATATTATTTTCTCTGGGCACCCAAACCTGGTGATTATGTTCTTCAACAAGAAATCTATTACTACTTTACTGGTTCCTCTCTTATTGGGGATTTCTTCAACCCACTTAGTTAAGTATTTAGTAGCTATGATTATCCATGCATGTCCACCACTATATTTAGTATCTATTTCCCTTATAAAATCAATACCCCATTGCTGAAAAGGGGCTTGAACTTCCACTGGTTTAAGAGGGAAACTACCTAAGAATTTTAATTTACTAGAGAAATGGTGGCTATTTTCTTAACTAGCTGGTGAGCATCCTTAAAGATACTTGGCCACCATAATCCTACTCTTAAAACCTTATGTGTAGTGGTCTTGGCCATATAATGGCCACCACACACTCCATTGTGTATTTCTTACAGAATCTTGTCTGGTTGCTCTATATCAATGCATTTTAGTAGTATTCCTTCAGGATTCCTCCACCACATCTCATCTCTGATAAGAGAAAAATGGATTTGTTGTGGCTTTAATGTCCTTTTCTTATTCTCATCCATCCCCTGTGCACAATTCATTCTTTGTAAGTAATAAATAATATTCCTGTACCAATCACAGTAGTCAAGGTTACAGATAAAAGGTCTTGGTTCCTCCTCTAGGGTATTGATATTGTTTGCATCCAAGTTTGTATTAGCCATCAATTTGGCTTAACTCATTCCTCTTACCAAATTAGTGATTTGACTTTCTATATTAAACTCCTGAATCCTATTGATCCATCTACATCTTTTTCCTGACACCTCTTTTTGAGTGAAGATGTCCTTAACTGTTGTTGAGGGGACATAGACTACTACAATAGCACCTATCAAATAACATTTGAAAGATTTCATAGTCTTCATCAATGCATAGCCTTATTATTCAGTTATATTATATTTAAGCTTAGTGGCCTGTAATGATTTGCTAAAAAAGGCAATGGGTTGTGCAAACCCCTCTTCATTTTTTTGCAACAACACAATAGCAATACTATGGCAAGATGCAAATGAAAAAATGTTCATAAGCTTTGAATAGTCAAGAGTTCTTAGGATAGGGGCATCTTTGATAGATTTCTTTATTTCTTGAAAATATTGGGTGGCTTCTCCATCCCATTCCATTTTTACATCCTTCTTTAGCATTTTGTAAATTGGCCTACTTTTCTCAGCAAAGTTTGCGATAAATCTTCTGAGAAAGTTTACCTGACCAAAGAAAGATTGAATTCCTTTAAGATTGAATTCCAAAAATGCATTTCCTAGGATTCAAATAAATCCAAAATTATAGATCTCTCTTAAAGATCTTCTCCAGGTTTTTGCAATGTTGTTCTTGCTTCTTTGAGTAGGCAATGAGGTCATCCTAATAAACCTCAAGAAATTATTGTAAGAAATCTAATAATGAAACATCCCTGGTCCTCTAGAAAGTATCCCCAACATTCATTAAACCAAAAGGCATTCTGACATATACATATGTTCCCCATGGTGTAGTAAAAGAAGTTTTAATTTGCTATGAGTCCTTGACCATTATCTAGTTATACCCAGAGAATCCATCCATCATGGACATCAGTTCACATCCAGTGACTCTCTGCATCATATTCTCCATATTAGGGAGAGCATAGTTTTCTTTTAGGGAAGATATATATAGGTTTCTAAAATCCACACACAACCTTATATCTCCATTCTTCTTTCTGACAGGGACTAAATTGGAAACCCAAGAAGAATGTCTAGTGGGATTTATTATCCAAACATCTTTCATCTTCTTCAATTCCTGCTCCATTTTGGGCCTTAGGGTGGGATTTAAGGGCCTTTTCTTTTTTCTAAAAGGCTTAGCATCTTCCTTTAATGGGATCTCAAGTTGGAATAGCTCCTCATTATATTCCTTTAGATCATCATACGTCCATGCAAAGACCTTCTTGTACTTCCTCAAAAGATTAGTCAAATCCTCCTTAATTTTGGGTAACATTTTTTTACCAATAAATAAATTTTTAGGAACTTCCTCTATTCCCACATTTACCTCCTCCAAATCTTCATACTTATTTACACATGTAGAAAAATATGGTTTATCCTTATTGTCAAAGGCTCTTTCTAAAACAACCAATCCCTTTGGGACTTTATTTGACTTTAAATGCAATAATTCCTTTCCTAAGACAATATCTTTTCCATCAATGGTTTCCACATACCTACTGAAATCTATCTCTTTATTTTGAATATTTGTCTCACAATACAA
This sequence comes from Thuja plicata, assembly GCA_018584345.1. Lineage (NCBI taxonomy): Eukaryota > Viridiplantae > Streptophyta > Pinopsida > Cupressales > Cupressaceae > Thuja > Thuja plicata. The sequence continues at coordinate 3,068,778 of MU227244.1, forward strand.
GAATCTCAAAATATCCACATCATCATCAAATACCTGCCAACTATCCACATTGTCTAGTATTGAAGGTCTATTCTAAACTTCTATTTCACAAATTCCATAAAAAGTAATATCTTTTGGCCTTAAATAAATGTTAGCCCACAAATCTTCCATTCTATTCTTTCTTCTATCCATCTAGTCAATACCAAATGCATCAAAACTTTCTAATTCATTCTAGACTGCATTTCGGTATTGTTTCAATTTATGATTCTTGGAAGCATACTTGGATCTAATATGAGATACTACCAATTCAAAGTCTCCAATTACTCTGATACACTTGATTCCATGTTTTGCAGCTAATCTCAAACCTATCAACAAAGATTCATATTTTGCCACATTATTTGTACATGTAAATAATAGAGTAAATGAAAATTTGAAAGTTCTTCTTGAGGGAGATTGCAATACAACCCCACCACCAACGCCCTCCCTAGAACTGACACCATCAAAATACATTACCCATAACTTACTTTGTTCAGATAAATTATTTATGTCTTGAGACAATAATGCAGGTTGTAATTTTCTTGCATCTCAATTTTCTTGCACTTGAAATGATCCCATTTCAGTATCTAAGAAATAATTCATATTTTTATTATCTTCTTCCTCAATCATATGAGGAGTTATGGTCTCCCTTGATACCTTAATGTTTTCACCATTAATATTGAAAGTGAAAGATGAAAAATCACACTAAATGCTTCCCCCCATTGATGCACTCAATTTTATTGATAACAACATTCCATATTGAGGGGGAATGTCTATAGCAAACAGACTCATTTTTAATACTTTGTCTGGGAAAGCTACCAATTTATAAAGCCAAGCCTTAATGGTGTTGATGAAAGGCACTTCCCTAGAATCCATTGCTTGACACCTCCCATGTGGTGTGTCTACTTTCAATCCCATAGTTCTGATAACTTCTGTAGGAATGGCAGTGTTAGATGCCTCAGAGTCAATCATACAACATTTCAACATTTTACCATTTACAAACAATGTTAAGAAAAATAGATGTACAATTTTTGAAGTTGTACCAACAATATTGGTATCTAAATAAATTTGAGGAATCTTTGACACAAGCTCATTAAATTCCTTTGTGGGTTTATCTTTTGTGTCTGACACTTTCTTGTTTTTCTCTAGTCCCATAATCTTAGTAGAAGTAACACCCTTCATCCATGTTAAAGCCTTTTCTTTATGCTCTCCTATCCTCATCATTTCTAACAGAGGCACCTTAATAGTTATTTGAGACAAGATTTGCCCCATATCCATAGGGGTGAATTTCATATCAGAGATGTCTGATCTTTGATTGTGTAATCCTCGTCTTCTACTTGAGAAGCCAGTTTGGATTCATCTCATTTATGTTGTTTATCCTCCCTTTTAGAATGAGGTATGGGAATTTCTTGTGTTTTTATCTTTTCTTTATACACATTTGGACCAGTAAGCTTGTTTCCCTTTTTTATCAGAATTTTATTTGTACCTTAAGCCTGTTTCCCCTTTTCTTGTGGCCTTTTGGTACTATTTGTGGTATCCTTGATAAAAATACCAGCAGGTTTTCTATCTACACTACCAACTATTATGTTTCTTAAAATGTAATTTCCCCTTTTCTTGTGCAACCATGTTTTCTTTGATTTCAGCAATTTCTTCATCAGATGGTCTTCTAAGGACAGGGGTCTCATCACATCCCTGAACATTACATCTCATATTATCAATCTCCCAATCTTGTATATCAGAATCATCATGTTGATAATATGTTTCATCATTAACATGTGAGGAAGTCATAGCACAACCACTATCATCACATACTTCCTCTTCGTTATCTTCTTGATCTTCAATTGTTGAGATTCTAGCAGAAATAACACACTACTCAGGACTAATAAACGAGACTCCACTTAATACCACAAGTACATGACAAAAACAAAGAGAAACAACATAAATTTGCAAGAAAAGAAAATTAGCTTCTTATTGACACCACAAATGTGGAATTACAAACTTCAAAATTACAATATCAAAAGCCACATGGGCATCCCTTACAATAATCTATAGGACAAAGCCTCAAATAACCACCCAGAACTGCCCTAGAAAACACCATGGGCCTTCCTTAAATAGGAAATTTTCCACCGCCTAAGAAGGTTCCAAAAATATAGCCATTAAGGTCGACTACCCTTAGCATTTAATTATTTTTCACTTTTATTACAAAAGGGTCGGCTTTAAATATTTACAAAACATGAGATTAGGTAGCCCAACTTTCGGAAGCCATAACTGTTGAACCGTAGCTCCGATTGGCTATTATAACCACCTTCCGGAAAGGGGAGATCATGATCTATAGTGCCTGACACACGAAGTGCCAGTCAGCCAGGTGTTTGACCTCGATCCAGAGCCTCTAAGGTCTTGAAAATTGAGCTCAAAGGTTTTGTACCCTAAAATCTCAATAGTAAATCCTTAATAACTTTGCCAATACAGATGATCTGGAAATGAAATTCAACTGGAATTCTTATATGACTAAGATGAACCTTCACCTGGAAAATTAGAACATTCTGAGTTCAAATGACCAACTTACTAAAAATAGTAAGTTTCCAAAAATAGCAACTTTGTACAAAATAGCCCTTATTGAATA
>MU227244.1:3076216-3091568 GCA_018584345.1 Thuja plicata
AGCCATTAAGGCCGACTACCCTTAGCATTTAATTATTTTTCACTTTTATTACAAAAGGGTCAGCTTTAAATATTTACAAAACATGAGATTAGGTAGCCCAACTTCCGAAAGCCATAACTTTTGAACCATAGCTCCAATTGGCTATTATAACCACCTTCCAGAAAGAGGAGATCGTGATCTATAGTGCCTAACACATGAAGCGCTAGTTAGCCGGGGGTTCGACCTCGATCTGGAGCCTCTAAGGTCCTGAAAATTGAGCTCAAAGGTTTTGCACCCTAAAATCTCAACAGTAAATCCTTAATAACTTCGCTAATACAGATGATCTGGCAATGAAATTCAACTGGCATTCTTATATGACTAAGATGAACCTTCACCTGGAAAATTAGAACATTTTGAGTTTAAATGACTAACTTACTAAAAATAGTAAGTTTTCAAAAATAGTAGCTTTGTACAAAATAGCCCTTATTGAATAGAAAAACACATATTTTTGGGTGATGCAAGTTGCCCTTACACCCAAGATGCTCCTGCTTCAAGGACTATGAGCAGATTGGAAAGCCACACACCAATGATTATCATTGCACATGTTTAGAGTGGTTTTGTGTAGAGGATCAGGAGTTTTTTCATCATATTTATCCCTCTTTTGTGGGACAATAGGTTTCCCATCCTTCCACTGAGTAGTATAAGGATAATTTTTCATCCTAGGTTGTCTATTAAAATTGCCATAGGAAGGCTTATCATTGTTTGAAACCCTATTGTTACTACTTTCTCAAGGTTTTAAATTTTTCAAAGCATTCAAAATCAACTTAAGATTATCATCTTCTTTGGTTTAATATTCAATGGTTTATCTGATTCTTTCTTGTTGTACCTGGTTGGTTTCCAATCTTCTCTCCTACCCACTTTTCCAAAAACCCTTCTATTTGTCTCAATATTTAGTGATACCTTATATGCTTCTCTAATATTTCTAGGGTTCTTATCCCTTAAAAGATAACCTATTTTTTCATCAAAAGCATTAAGATAAGTAGTGCAAGACATACCTTGTCATCTAATCTCATCACTTGCAGCAACTTGTGCATCGCCCTTTGGAACCTAATATTGAAATCCACCACTTCTTCATTTGAGTTCTTGTTTATATTATTGAACTCATTCATCATGAAACCTTAATTTTTTTTATACCCATATTGATCTCTGAAACATTCTTTCATTTCATCCATAAACCCAATACATTCATGGGGCAACCCTCTAAACCAGTCCCTATCATCCTCAGTTAATGATTGCACAAATAGCTTCGTCATCACATCATCATGTGAAATTTCATAATCATCAATCATATCCATCAAATGATTCAAATGTTCTTCACATGTTATAATATTATTTCCAGCAAATTGAGGAAGTTTATCGCTAATCTTTTTAGGAATCTCATTTGGATAACCAGGAATGCCAAGAAAAATAAATTTTATATACCTTTCAGTATAGGCATGAGTTCTTTGAGATGAATTATTACCTTGAGTATTTGATGTAGTAGTATTTCTAGAATCAGTAGGTGGTGGTAAATTCATTCCTAAATTTAGAGACATTTTAGAACCAGCACCAGCAGGAGGAGGCCAGAGGTTTTCCTAAGAAATACAATTTTCTTTTTCATCTCAAGAGTAGAGGACTCTAATTCAGCCTTCTCTAATTATTTGTCTATGATCTCCCTCTCTCTCTTGGATTTCTCCAACTTAGTATCTGGCTTAGTTATCAAAGCCACTCTACTCCCTTTATTCACTGGCTCATTTATTTCAATTGATGCTAATTTTTGTTTTCCTTTATCCTTGGGTTTATGTGTGTCATACAACTGTTGGAGAATAGGTTCATGTTCAATTTTCTTAGGTATAATTGTAGCATTTATTGCTTCTAAATCTCGCAGTTTCCTTTTCAATTAGTCAGATTGAATCTAAGCATGTATGATTCTCTCCTATTTCTCTCTTTCTCTTCTTTGGCTCAAGGCAATCTTCTCTCAAATCTTCGTTTCCAGTTTACCCACTTCTTCAAAAATCTCCTTAGAATCTACAAGAGTTATCCCAGATTCTGAATTTTCCTCCATAATAGTTCTTTCTCTCCTGTGATAATGGGCATGGGGTCTTTTAGATGAGGGAGAGATGGGATCACAAGGATCATTCCTATTCTCTTCACCTCTAATTTTTGATATGGACCTTGTTTCATGTCCTTGGGATTTACCATGGACCACCCTCCTAGTACACCTAGGTACATCATCAAACCTCTCACTTTGAGAGTAATACTCACTATATAATCCCAATCTCGGTTGTGTATCTTGTTCAACTTATACAGTATCTTCTTCATGATTGGGGGAATAGGAGAATCCATTCTTATGTTCCTTCTTTACCTCCAAGCCTGGCGAGTTATTCCAACAACATTTCTATTCATTGATTTCCCAACTCTGGAGGTAGATGGAATTTCACCTTCCAACTTGTTGGTACTCTGAAATTTAGCACAAATTTGGAGTGACCAACTAAAGTTTCATGAAATTTGGCATGTTTGCATCTTTGGCCGACTAAATTTTCATGATATAAGGATTATGCCAACATTTTATAGGCATGAGAGAGAAGCCCTATTTCCATTTTCAGAACCCCATGAGTTCATTTGCACAGTTTTCCAAAGTCATTCCATTTGCAATTAATCTTGATTCTTAGAATGTAAAGTGTAGAATTGTAGAATGACCTACTTTGAGGTCTTACAAGTTTATACCTGATTGAATGGAATGGAAAATTTAAAGATCCCCTATATTTTAGGCATGGAAATGTCTTACCATTAATATTTTCAGGTCATGATGAATCCGTTTGGGTAGTTTGCCAATATTATTTTGTTTGTAGTTTCTAACATATTAATGCATATCAGTTGTACAGTTTAGTCGGAGGCCCTATTCGTGATGTTATAATTTTAATACCATGATTGGTCATATCAAGAGAATGGTTCCCCTATATTTTTGACCAAGTTTACTTCAATTTTGTGAGGTCTCAAATCCTGAGGGTTTTGTATGTACACTTTTCAAGACTCTTTTCATTTGAAGAAATAGGTATTTCCTCATGTCTTCTTGTTCTGTATATCCAAGTGGATACTTTCAAGGGGCTCCCAAATGTTTCTGGTTGATCCTCATGAGCCACCTTCTTGGATTCATGTTATCCATACAACATACTTCCAATATCTAGAAGCTCGGGTCTTCAAGAGGTCGCTTGACTTGTTTTAAAAGTCAAAACTAGATGCATTTCATTGTTCTTGTAAGGGTAATTTGCAGACTAGTTATGAAGAGGCAACTTGGGTGATTAAAATATTTTGACCTTTTTAGTTTCATTAGGTGTCACTTTGTAATATATAATAATGTCAACCATGGAATGTGTGTGCCCAGTGCCACATTCTGGTTGCTTGATTTCATCAATTTTTAAGGCCATTTCCAGAGACCAGTTGCCATCAATGAAATCAGTGAGCAAGGTATTGAGGAAAATTGTAAATATTATTTAATTCATTGTTAAAATGATGTGAATAATCATATCCTCTATTATTTTCTAGTTTTTGACAAGGGTATGATTATAAAAGTTTAATTTAAATAATTTTTATGATTTAAATTTATGAGCTAGAGGAGTGATAGCACTTCAAGAGAAGTCCTTCTCCAGCCCAGCTCTAATATATTGAAGGACATGACAAAGGAGAAAAGATAGAGAGGATCCTCCATTGATTGGTAATGATGAGATAAATATTTGATAGTCATATACTTACACAATATTATTTTCAAAAAATTCCTCCATGAGCAACTTGGCAAGCTTCGATCTCCAGATTGTTATGCTCTTAATATCATCAAAGGAAAGGTTACGTTTGTGTGTGCCTTCTTGATCACTTTTCATATGAATCTCCATGACTACTATGGATTTGATCCTTTTTACTAGAGGATTATGGAATAACATTAATACTAGCATGAGACTTTCGTCTTCCAGGTGAAGAATCTATCATGCCCAAAACTAGGGCAAAATACACATACAATTTTTTTTAAATGCAAGTGCATACCACTAACAAAGGGTGTATATTGAGGAAATGTGATATCATGGTAAGGTTGTTTTTTGAGTTGCAAGGCATATACATAAGTTGAGTTGGGGTCACACCACATACAAATGCAGAATTAGAGCATCAACTAGTCATACAGGTTACGTGAACACCTAGGTCAGGTTGGTTTAACTCTGGTTTCATGTTTTAATCTATGTATAGTATCATGATGACAATCAATTGTTAAGAGTCATACGCTAAGTTATATTTCCCTAGTAATCACTTTATTTCTAACCTTGATTACAACTTATTCATTTAATTCTAGTCCCAATTCTCTTTCGACCATTAACCTCTAGTTTAAAATTCAATAATCAAAACCTAATCTAATCCTTATCCTTCTAACAACAATTAAATTCTCCCTTACAAATTTCTATGCAACTATAGTCCTTAAATTCCTTAATAGAATATTAAATTAATCTCAAATAGAGAATTTATATTGACCTCTAACCTCTTGAAACACATGGGCAACATAATTCAATTTATTATAATAAAATTAAATTAACATCTATCTATATTTTTTTTTACATAAAAAAACTACATCTATTAATCAATAATTAACTACACAATTGAGTAAACTATATCTAAACAAAATTACATGATTTTAATAAAATAATAAGAAATTAAATCCATAACATATTAGCAATTCTATATATTTCATATACAAACTAAGGTTTTAAATCTAGCATTTAAACTACCCAGTTTAAATAGAAAGTAGATCTATTAAATGAGGCTACTTAATTCAAATAACATAAATCAAAATTAAATCTATTTAACTAACTTAATATATCTACATATAATGATCCATTTTAATTATGTACTTAATGGGTAGAGATGAATAATGTTTTAATAAATTATTCCATATCTAATTAAATCTAATTATGTTATTAACTTTATTAACTATCAACTAAATATCTATAACTATCTATAATCTAACCTAGAAACCTATCACCCTATCCCTTTTAGCCTATCAAGCTATCACATCCTATCCCCATCCCCCATGGCCCACTTGCCAAGTAGGGGGGTGTGAAATCCCAAACCCACTAGAACCTACGAATTGCATAGGGAGAAAGGCCTTTGCATGGGATCACATGAACCAAGAATGGTGGGGGCCACTGCAACATAAGGTGAAGTCAACATAGGATATATTTCGCATGATGAGGAAAAGTGGCATCAAAACCAATGAAAGATGGGAGCATGTGAAATCTCCAATGCTGGGGTGGGTCCCAAGTAAAATCTCCCTTATGCTTAAACTATAATAAAAATCCTTGTCCAAGGGAAGTACACTAAACCATATGTCAACGCAATCTGCAACAAATGGGAAGGAGTTTTATTTTTTTTGGGTAGTGATTAGTATCATGTCAGCCCCAAAACTTTTGCATGGGGAAAGGAAAGGTAAGGGGGAAGGTTCTTATGGGGCCCACGAAGATGGATGAAAAAGATTAAGTCTTCCCAAATAAAGATTATGTATTAGCATAAAGAGGATATTTAAAAAGGAGTGTTCAGGGGGTTAATAAAGGGGTTTTAGAGAGGGAATCTTTAGAGGAAATTCTCTATGTAAGGGGAGGGAATTAAATCCATTCTCATACATTTTCTAGAGAGATTTTTTCTCTACATTCTAAAAAATGACATGGTAGATTTGGTTGTAGTTTCTACACAATTAAGATCATTGATTTCTCTTTTTTTTTTTGTAGATATATGCATGAATTAGATTATTTTTCTTTTACCAAACATTATACAATTATAATTTGTTTATTAATATAAGGTGATTGTTTTCAATAAAATATTAATTTCTTGACTTCTATAGTTAGTAAGCTAATCTCTTTTTTTCTAAAGATTGGGAATACAATCATTTTGAAGATGAGGTACTGATCTAAATTAGGATAAAATTTTAGAATTCCAAAGGAAATATGTAGTGTTCTTGACTTAAAAATTTAAAGTCACATACATTAGAGATATCAAGATTTAACAATTCTCAATGTTTACATGCTATGAATATCATTACAAAAGGGAAGATAACTTTTTCACATTTTACTTAACAACTTACAAAATGGACTTTACAACACTTAATAAAAATGATCCTCAATACAAGGAGTAATCATGCAACTATAAACTTTCTCTTTCACAACAATATCAAAATAAAGACTTCTTCCAAACTTTTCCACATCCAACTTGATTTTAAAAACCTGCAATAAAATATGAAGGGAACCATGGGAGCTCACCTCCCAACCAAGGCCTCAAAGAGACCAGCCCCGAGCTTGGAGAAACAAGGCTAAACAAGATAACACATCCCAAATCTCACAATTAACATATATGCACAACACAATAATTTACTCCCAACCAAGGTTTCACAAATGGGTTTTTCCAAACCCTTTGAAGTAGGGTGAAGGTGGGATTTTTCAAGGAGGAGAATGCGATTGCATTCAAATTTCTCAACAAGTGTTTTCTCCTATACCTTTTCAAGGCTAAATTTATATTCCTTTCATATACACAATTGGTCATTTCTATGCCAAAAACAATATTTACCACATGGCTTCATGGAGCCCATACTCCATGAAATTATCCCTCTTCTCCAAGAGAAAAGACTCTCACTACAATGGAGAGCCCAACTAACCCCTTCACCCAAGGAAAATTCTTCCCTTCCCAAAGGGTGAGTAATTCCTTAAACTCCCATGAAAAATACTCCCAAATCCAAAAGAGCAAGAGATAAAACAAATTTAAATGCATCCCCAACACAACACATAACATCAACATCTACATACAACAACACTTTACAAGATTACATATATGAACACCATACAAGATTTACATATTCATTTAAAAAATAACATGCAAAGCTTAAATGCAAGAGCATTTCTCTATGGCAAGAATCCACCAAATTTGGTCCAAGAAAAATGGAAAGAATGTGGTTGAGAAGAATCCCTTATCCTTATTTCATTTTCTTCCTCCAACTCTAACTGTCTCCCAAAATTGGAGAGTGGGTGAACACTCACTAAGTTTTTCCAAATCTTCTAAAAAGACCCCTAGAAGTGTACTCAAGACTTAGCAATTAATGAGACATTCCCTCTAGTCCTTTTTTCTTACCTCTTGTCTCCCCTCTTAATTGTGAGCTTAGTAAGGAGTGTGAAACAAGTTAAAATGCATGTGGCCATCTTCATTTTTGCCACTTTTGAAAGGTAAGAATTTTGGAGAGCCATAATGGTGATCTAGCTTTACTTCATAGATAAAAAATAACCCTAACCTAAGGTGCCCCCTTAAGGCTAACTAATTTTGGCCAAAAATACACTCTAGGGTCACTTTTGACCCTTCTAAAGTACCTCTAAAGTTTAAATCTGAGTTTCAACTTGATGTGATCCCGACAAGACATCTATATGCAAGTGGGATTAATATAACATCTTATAAGGTTTGGTGATTCTTGCCCAAGCCCTAATTTGACATGTCACCATCCACATGGACAACACAAGTATCAAGTGACACAAAAACAAAATGCACATCACATTCACAATGACATGTCCAAACAACAATATGAATTTTAAATTATTAACACACATTCATATTATATTTACAACAAAGATCACATTACAAAAAGGTATCAAAGCCTTATTGGATTAAACCTTGGCTTACTCAATTCACATGTGTTTAGCCCTGATTCTCCAAATAATTCCATGGTTCTCTTTCCTGCACACTAAACTCGAGCATCAATAGTCCAAGATAATAAAATCATATTCAATATACATCTTCAATTTATAATTAACAACATTAATCAATAGAAAAATTAAATTCCTAATTGCAATTTTCATACAGAAATGTTTAAAACATAAAAATTCCATAATCATCATGACATAACATCCATCAAATAATCAAGTCTAATCATGATAGGATCTTCTCATCAATGCACTTATCTAAACATAGATAATAAAAATCAACCACCTGTTCTAGGTCTAATCCCTATCAAAATGTAATCCACACAATATAATCATCATCATAACATAATATCTCGAGTCTCTATCAGGATAATCAAAAAGTGTATCAATGTATCAAAACATAAAGTATCAAACTGTGATCGAGTAGTAAAGTTGTGATGGGTTGGGGTGAGGCCTCACAGAATCCATCCTGTAGATGACCCAGCAGTGTCCCTTCATTTATGTTGCACATTTGAATCCAATGCCAAATTGGAATGTATAGGGAGCACATAGTGTCTAAAATATTACCCAATGATGTCTATGGAAATGTTTTGAGACCTCTAGTAGAAAGGTCCAGAATGCAAAAGGTGTTTAGAAGAAAACAAAAAATGGATATTGGTAGGTAGGCCACATGGTGAGAAGATCAAATATGTTTCGTTGGGTGGAGCTTTCCAAAGTAGTGCATTAAATAAGACAAAATCCTATGAAATGATTCAAACTCAAAGCCAACGCATTGTTTACTTGGAGGAGAAGTATAAAAACTACATATAAATGCATGCTAGCAAGTGTAAAGTCTCAAGGGTGCCCACACATGGTAAGTAGAAGCATGCAAAACATTTAAAAGATAGAAAATGTCATTCCCCAAGGTCTGTGCAAGGAACAACTAGCACATAAACTAGTGCACATATTAAGGAGACAAAGCCACAAATCCTTCAGCTTCCATAGAACAAGGAGGAAGTCCAGTGCATGCCATTCTCAGATTTGCACAAGGTAAAACATAAAATAAAAAACAAATGGAAAATTTTTATTACCATTAATACATGCGTAATAGATGGAAGTCCCATGCCAAACATGGAGATCCTGTGTATGGATTAGAAGGAAAATCCAGCAAGGAAATTACACAGAAAATGGAGAACATTCAAAGACATTTAATACATTTCTAGGCATGCGCAATGATATTTGGAGTACTGCGCAGTATGAGGAGTTCAAAAAAAATTAAAAACCAATTGAAATGCCAAAGAGTTCAAAAAACATTAAAAACCAATTCAAATTCCCAATGTCAGTTCCTACATTGAATTTGGGTGCAGATTTGGAAGATTTTTTTCAAAAAACATAAAAAAGAAAATGCATTCCATCAAATGGGCAGTGCAACATTGTGTGGAGAATTTTTTTATAAAAAAACTTGCAAACACCAAAGGGAGTGACCACGCAACACTTGGAGAGATGTTTTAAAACATTTAACAAATGTTACTTAGCATATTGGAAGGAAAGGAGTTCACAATAAGTTGTTTGTAGCTACGTTAGAGAAGAGTTAAGACCAAATGCTAAATGCATTTCAGAGAGGTAGTGCGGACAATGAAGAAATATTAACTAGGTTTTAATAAACAAATAAGATGTTGTGCAATGGTGAAATGAGGGCTAGTGCAGCATAATGTGAAGCATGAAAAATGCAAATCAAATGTTGATACCCAGGAATGAAGGTTTTGTTGGCAAGTTGAGTTCCTAAGGATGCATAACCTAGTTTTTTTGTCATCATGGCAACAAATTCATACTAATTTTTTTTCTAAGATAACTTAGAAGTTAAAAATGACTAAGTATCAAAAACAGGACAAACAGAGATATACAGTGATCAGCACATCAGTGCATGTGTGAGAGATTGAATCAGAGTATGCATGTTCAGATATATGTTCTATGTGATGTCTACATACTAAGTCAAAACATGCATGGTACGACATGATAGTATAGATAAGTTACAGACAAATCAGTAAACTAGCAGTCCAGAAGACAGAGCATGAAAGCCGACTAGTGTTTTGATTAGCATGAATTATTTTGTTGTGTAACGGCCAAGTGCCTTTGATTATATTTTTGTAATAATGTCTTTAGTATTGTTGTAAACACACTTAAGAAGACTTGTTTGGAAGCATTGTGTATTATATTTTTAGGGCCGACTATAATCTTGTTTTGAGTCGCGTCTATTCAGGTATGAATATATAAGTATGTAATATAAAGTTATGTTACAAGTGTCAAATAATATGCATGAGAAAGATATAGAAGAGTAGTATGATGAAGTCAATATGAGATAAAATCTCTTTAAGAGATTAAGAGCATCAGTTCATACATGGAACTGATCAGACAGCAGTGTCATCACAGTAGTTCACTTTTGATATAGTGTATATCAACTATCAGAAGGTTGTAGCCTTCATCTTATTGGGCAATGAGCCATATACCTTTAACAGGGTTTTGTAATAGACTTCTAATAGGGTCTAAGACTCCTAACAGGGTCATTGTACTTGGATTGTAAAGATTGCTCCTAACAAGGCAAAGGAACTTTAACAGGTTCATTATACTAGTGCAATATTTGTGGGTACTGATTCCCACCAAGGTTTTCCTCTGATCAAGGTTTCCTTGTAAATATATCATGTGTTATGTGTTCTTTTATTGAGCTTCATTGGATGTATATTTTATTTATGTTTAAGTTGCTGAAATATAATAAATATACAAAAACTGATTCACCCCCCCTCTCAGTGTTTCTAACAATTGGTATCAGAGCTCTAGTCCTCTAAAAGATAGTTTAACCACTTGAGGAGGTCATGGACTCAATAGAAGAAAAACATTTGAAAAAGAATCTTGAAGCAGCTCTTGAAGATCTTGACAGATCTAAAAAAGAAAATGAAGAACTTAGACTGAAATTTGATGGCTCACAAATGCTTATCAAGAAATTAAGAAAAGATTTGAAAGATTGTTCTACAAGTGATTTAGGGAAAATGGTCAAAAATTTGAATGAAGAGAACATGTCTCTAAAAGATGAGATTAAAAATTTGGATGAACAACTAACTAATAGTCAAATTCCCATTGAAGAAAAGATCAAAGAAAGCAAACAAATAGAAGATAAACTTTTTCAAGCAAACATGAAAGTCTTGGAATTGGAGAACATAAAGAAGAAGATGGAATCTAAATTAATAGAAGAAAAGGATAGGATTGATAAACTCCACACAAGTTCTAATTCACTTCAATCCTAGCTCAATGCACAAAAGAAAAAAGGCAACACTACAGGTCTTGGATATAGTGTAGCACAAATTGAAATCAATTCATTAGAAGAAAGAAAGAAAGAAAGCACATGAAGCATCTTCAGAAGAAAAGAAAGTTGGAAATACTGTAGAGATTAAAACATATCCACCCGAAGGAGAAATCAAACTAGTTAACAGAACTTGTTATGCATGTAATAAACATGGTCATTTGGAAAAAGATTGTAAAGAGGTAAGACCTTTCAATGGTTATTTTTACTCCTGTAATAATTTTGGTTATAGAGATATACATTGCAGAATAAATCAAAGAAATCAGTCACAGCTGAATCAGAGAAGAATGAATCAAAACAATTAGGGAAATCAACCTCAAAGAAATTTGTAGAACATTACATGTTAGATATGTAACTACAATGGACACACAACAAAGCAGTGTAGCATGATGAACAATAACATCAGAACTCCTATCATTTGTCACACATGTGGAGAGGCTAGACACATCTCAATGTTCTATAGATCTAGAACTAAAAAACAAGAGGATCCTAATAAATCACTATTTGAAGAAAGACAAGTTAAGTTTGTTCAAGAAAACAAATATTCAAGCAAAATTTGGGTTGAATTAAAGAAGGACAATGGTGTTGAAAAAGTAGTTGATGCATCCACAGTGGACGTGTCCTCTATTTCTGGTTGAATAGACCTTCTTGGTCTTAGGCAGAGCTATTCTAGCTCAGAACCCCTGCGCAGCTGGTATACTCACCTCTGAGTATGCACCTATGGATTCATGCTTATGATCACATGATATAGCAGTATGCATACACACATTGTCTATAATGCATTCAGAACAAAGTTTGGAATTCTCTGTGAAGACTACATATGGTTGCAAATGTTAAATGCAGTAACTTTTATAAAAAGATGTAAGTGTTTGATCATCCTCACATTTGCATTCGAGATCATATAATTTGGAGAGAATAGGAGCACTGAGCTTCAAAGCATAGAAGCATAACAGATTTGGTGGTTAAGAAGCACAGTTAAGAAGTTAGAATGGAACCCTAGCAGTCGCGCCATTTAGAATTTTTGTGAAACCCTATTTAATCAAGTTCCAAGTATGGCAACTCCAATTGTATTTGACATTGTAGAGAGGAAGATATTTGTATTTAAGAGGCATCTATTTAAATCCATATTGGAAGATGTGGAAGGAGCTTTCTCCAAAAATCCGTTAGGAGTCGTTCGCGTAGAAGGCATTCGCGCATACATTTATTGTAAAAAAGGAAATAGTTGGAGATAATAGTATAGCCACTCTCATGGCTTTGATGATGAAACTAGAAAATTCATTCAAGGATGAATACACACACCTCATAGACAACCCTATCTTTGAGTATTCAAATATGCATGAATTCTATGAAATAGAATGGGTTAAAATCTTATTGAGTAGGATTCATGATGATCTTTTCTAGATTGGTGAAGTCCCCGTCTGTATTACTACAAACCTAATCCATGAATTAAATGGAATTCCTAAGATTGGACTAGTTCTACCTACTGGAAAGGATGTTAAGAAATAGTTTTAGCAAGCATGCCTATCCAAAAGTGACAGGCTCGGTATGACAGTTGATCCTATCAAGGAAGATGACATAAAGCTTCTAACTATGATCCTTGGTTACAAGTTCCAGCATGCAAGCATATTAAACAGTGTGTCAGCGGCCATATTTCTAGTATCTATAAGGATGGTGAAGGATAACACTCAGTTCAATCTATGTGAGATATTGCATGGTTAATTGATGGACAACATTCAAGCTATCAAGCATGACAAGAACAAGACATTCAGTTTTGGGTCTCTAGTCATCTACTTGTACTTCCACATTGTTGGTAAGGTTGCTAATCTTTACCTAGATAGAAGCAAACCTACAATGTCTCAAAATTCACTAAAATCCACATTAGAGAGTAGTGAAAAGGATGCTATGGACATGGACATCAAATATTTTAGGATCAAGATGTAGAAGAGGTTTAGGATACCTGAGAAGATTGTTGAAAAGTATAAGGAAACCATATGCTTAATGGTAGAAACTGACTGCACTTGCATGGAGGCAGTTGAGCCTAGAACTAAATGGATTCATCCACTTGGATATGAAGTGGAGGAAAATTTATTGGAAGGATATGCATAGGTCCTTTTGTCTATGCCCAAAGATCCCAATGAGCCCAGATGGGGCACTTACAGAGAGAAGACTAATGCGGTTGATTCTATATTATATAGTGTTGATAACAAAAGAAAGGCATTTAATATTACAACTAGCATTCTAAGAGTTCATGGAGTCACTCAAGAAGATCTTGACAAAGATAGAGAAGCCAAGATAGCCAAAGAACTTGAGAATACTGATGACATCTAGAAGAAGAATAAATTATAGAGCACCTCTGCACCCTCTACCACCATTGACCTAGACTTATCTCCACCTTCTATACCAAGAAAGAAGTCTAGAGGAAGGAAGGAAGCGCCCACAAATAACCCATCCTCAAGAAACACACAGAGCATAGCGAGGAACACTCAAGCTCCTCCTAAGGTAGGATTCAGACCTAGTCTAAATGTCTTAAAGAAAAGGATTGTTAATGAAGGGAGACTAGACACACTTGCTAAGGTCTATGAAAAGTGTCAAGAGATTGATAAAACTGAGATACATTCTATGATCATCTCTCATATGATTAAGTTTAAGAAGTCAGTTCTTGAACTCAAGACAGTGATACCTAATAAGCTATAGAACATAATGGAAATAATGAAGAGACATGCAATTGAGGAAGACATGAGGATAAGAGAAGAAACATTGGATAATCTTCTCCCTGTATGCTCACATGATGAGAAGGAAATTCTATTAGATTTGGTGAAACCTCATCTGAAAACCAAGAAAAGGACTCTACATATTATGAACAAAGAGTATGAGCAGATAGGAAAAGAAACTAAAAAGGCATTTGCATAGGTGTTTATGGATAGACACATGTATCCATCAATGGTGCCTACAACAAAGGTAACTCTAGCTCCTACCAAATAGGTTACAAAACCAGCAATGACAGGTCCACAAGTCTCAGTGCCCTTAGTGACAATAAATTTAGATACATAAGATACTATAGTGGTTGATAATATCAATATATCCATGACAACATTTGACAAAGACATGGACAAAGTTGATAAAGCATTTGTAAGCACTAAAGAGATGTGCACTGATGATACATCTATACAACAAGATGAAGTTTCTTCCAATGATCCAATAGACTTGAATGAAGAAAAAGATACTCAAGATAATGAGACACCAATCAACAAGAAACCAGTAAAGAGTGAATGCATGGATACCAGTCAATATACTATATTCACTCCATCTACTTCATTGTTGTCAAGGTTAATTCCTGATTCAGCAAGTCTAGATGAGTGGGGAGAAGAAGAGTTAATGAAGATCAGCATGCTAGCTATGGAAAAGGAAAAAGAAAAATAGGTTATGAGGAACCCTCTTTTCTTTGAGTCAGTTAACATCCTAAATGATTTAGTACTTGCAGACAAGAAAGTAGCCAAAATTCAATCAGTTGAAGATGTTGACAGCATTCTAACAAGCTTCAAAGCACACTTTACAAACCTAGTAGACTCTGCTACTAGAATTGTAGAAGATGAATATAAAAAGGAGAGGTTGTATGAATTGGTAAAGAGCTTTACTTTAGACTTAAAATATTTAAAGATTGGGCAATCTATATTGAAAGAGTTGGCAGCCGAAGGTAAGAAAGTTATAGAAAACTGCATGGATAGAGTGAAGTTCACCTCTAAACATACCAAAAAGATAGAAGAGGCAGAGATCATGGTGGACACTATCAGAAAATTAGTTGAGACATCTACCCAGGACATGAACATCTATAACAATGTCTATCAAGGTCAGTTGGACAAGATTGAAAAGGCTAAGTTAGAGATCAGCAAGATAAGTGTTAGACAAACTCAATTGAGAAATGCACTTGCGCCCTCTCTAGCAATTCTGGATGAGAACATCAAATAGATTGATGTTACCATTGTGACATATGATCAAGGTCCTTATATGGATTTGATAGAGATTGAGAAGCTGACACATGCCTTATGCATGCATCTTCAGACAGTTGATGCAATGAAGGTATTCTTGCAAAAAGAGATCCAATCTCTTCAGGTTGTGTACCCTGATGTTTACATGGAGTAAGTATCTAGAAGACTTCAGTTTTGTACACCTTTGTCATTAATGTCAAAGGGGGAGTAATAGAGAATGTATATATATGGGGAGAAATATATATATATATATATATATATGTATATATATATATACATGTATATATATATATACACAT
>MU227244.1:3091589-3106645 GCA_018584345.1 Thuja plicata
ACACACACACACACACAGATATATATATATATATATGTTAAGAGATGCAATGATATATACAATTATTTTGTGTGTTAAGTCATTTTGAGAAACTTGGCCACATTCCTTTGTTGCCATAAATGACAAAGGGGGAGATTTTTGGTAGGTTGACTTCTAGAGGATGCATAACTTATTTTGTGTTGTCATCATGGCAACAAATTCATACTAATTATTTTTCTAAGATAACTTAGAAGACAAAAATGACTAAGTATGGAAAACAGGACATACAGAGATATACATCGATCAACACATCAGCGCACGTGTGAGAGAGTGAATCAGAGTATGCAAGTTCAAATATATTTTGTATGTGATGTCTACATACTAATTCTATAAACACATGGTATGACATGATAGTATAGATAAGTTATAGACAGATCAGTACACCAGTAGTCCTGAAGACAGAGCATGAAAGCCGACTAGTGTTTTGGTCAGCGTGAATTATTTTGTTGTGTAATGGCCAAGAACCTTTGATTATATCTTTGTAATAATGTCTTTAGTATTTTTGTAAACATGCTTAAGCTGACTTTCTCGAAATCATTGTGTATTATGTTTTTAGGGTCGACTATAGTCTTGATTTGAGTCGCGTCTATTCGGGTATGAACATATAAGTATGTAATGTAAAGTTATATGACAAGTGTTGAATAATATGCATGAAAAAGATATAGAAGAGAACTATGATGAAGTCAATATGAGATAAAATCTCTTTAAGAGAGTAAGAGCATCAACGCATACACAGAACTGATCAGATAATAGTGTCATCACAGTAGTTCACTTTTGATATAGTGTATAACAACTATCAGAAGGTTGTAGCCTTCATCTTATTGGGTAGTGAGCCTAGGCAGTGAGCCATATACCTTTAACAGGGTTTTGTAATAGACTCCTAATAGGGTCTAAGACTCCTAACTTGGTCATTGTACTTGGATTGTAAAGACTTCTCCAAACAGGGCAAAGGAACTTTAACATGTTCATATACTAGTGCAATATTTGTGGGTACTAATTCCCACCAGGGTTTTCCTCTAATCAAGGTTTCCCCATAAACATATCATGTGTTATGTGTTCTTTTATTGAGCTTCATTGGATTTATGTTTTATTTACGTTTAATTTACTGAAATATAATAAATAGACAAACATTGATTCACCCTTGCCTCCCCCCTCTCAGTGTTTCTAACATTTTAAAAAAAAATCTATTGGGGAAAATGATCCAACATTGGCTGTGGAAGGAAAAGTATGAGTTTTTTTTATACTACCATGCTCAATACATGATATGAAGTGAAGACAAGAGTCTTGTGGTGTGCGTGCAAGCTTCAACATTAGTAGGAATGCTGAAACACGGTCAAAGGACCAAATATTTTAATGCCAAAATGATGAATAAGCTTTAAAAAACCAAACATGTTTAATCCCACATTCTCTAGGAAATGGGAAACTAAGATTTTTAAAAGGTAGAAAACTTAGTAAGTAAAAAGAAGAAGAATCCCAAAGGCTCTGCATGCATGTGTAGGAGGATCACCTCAAAAATTGTGACAGCGATGATAGAGAACAAATACCAAATTTTGTTAGGGGCCACAAGGATGATGTGGTAGGTGAGTTGGCATAAAAGGATGTAGGTTGTGCACATTTATCAAGATGAGAGAAGATAAATGGTTCACTTAATGGCTTAGGGAGGAAGATGAAAGGTTCTTAAGTATAAGCCATTAAGTTATGCTGACATGTGGCAGAGGTGACACTTGGGTAGACAACAAGGTGACAAGGTGGCGATGATGTGGTAGCCTGCCAGATAGGCTTGTAGGTTGGGGACAAATCTCAAGGAAACCAGGATCAATGGTTGACTTAAAGGCTTAATGGGAAGATGCTATAAATCTACCCATTAAGCCATTAAGTCTAAGTGACATGTGACAGGGTAGACACATGGTGCAATCTGGTGTAGTGTAGAAGCAGCCAATTGGAGATTGACACGTGGCACCAATTGGTCACACAAAGCTAGTCAAGAGGTGCCAAGGGGCGGTATGTGGTGCAGTGCTGAGGTATCCAATTAGAGATTGACATGTGGTAGGATAGGTTGCAAGGTAGGTGATGCAAGCGCCTAGGTGGAGACACAGAGCCAATAGGAGATTGCCACATGGTGCAATCTAGTGAAATATACACAGAAAAGGTATTAATATGCAAACTAAATTGAATTTATCTAAAAAAGAAAGGGTTAAAGAACTTGTATGTCGAAATCAATCCTAGGGTTCACTTAATGACTTAATGATAAATTTCTCAACATCTAACCTATAAGCCATTAAGGGAGAGTGACACTTCTCTGAATCTAGTGTAGTGTGAGAGAAAAGAATTAAATATGGAGATATTAAAATATCATTTTAATTCAATAATATGAGCATTGAAAAATTATTCAAAGAATGTACCTGGGAAGAAGAGTTTATTGAATGATTTAGGGGGGGAATTTTTATTAGAAGTATCAAGTATCATATACCATCGAAAAGGTATCAAAATGAGGATTCTATTTTTTCCATCTATTTTGATGCAGAATCGATGTATTCTCCCAAAAAATAGAAAATAAATCAGATCATTAGTGAAAGGGAGAAGATATTTTTTATTTCAAAGGAGATATTTCTGCAAATTAAATCAGATTTTAAGCAGTTGAGGCAGGGCAATTTTCAGATTTTTGGGAAGAGGACAAGTGTTTGTTGGAGGAGTAATCTAGAGATTTTTTTTTCCTACATATTCAGTTTTGTTTCCATTGTACACGATTCCAAATCCTGGCCTCCACAGAGAGTTGCAGAGTACAGGCTCCAAGAGTTTCCAGTTATTTCATGGTTCCACCTTAGGGATATAGCTTCTTGATTGTATTAGTTTTGTTTTAGGTAGAATAGAATGTCATTGGTCTTTTGTAGTTTATTGAACATGTATTCCTCTAATTGCAAATTTGTGTGCAGTAATGTGATTTTTTAGACTTAATATCAAAGTTCAAGATTCATATCTCTCCTTGGTGTGAATCTTGTGAAGTCTGAATTTTCTAATTCTTTGCATAGGGTTTACCTATGTATGTATTATCATTCTTGAATTCTAATCTAGGATTGAATTAAATGATGCTATAGATTGTGACATAGTTTCATTTGGTTGTCTACAAGAGGATTTCTATAAGTAGTAATGATTTGGATTGATTGTATTTATGGCTTAGAATCATTGACAATAGTTAATTACTGCATGTCTGAATTTGGTTAAAGGACATTGGCCATGGATAAAGCATTGGTTGGTGATTAGTATCTTCTATACCAAAGTATTTTCAATTCAATATTGGATATATTCTTCATTTTAAACATAAAATCTGACATATCTAAAGGTTTTATGTCGCTTGTGATGTACTAATCTCATGCTCCACTTCAAGGTCAATGTTAAATGGGTGATTAGCCAGTCACCTAGTATCTCCTGGTCATGTTGAAGTCATTGTGAGATCTCTACCAATTTATGCCTTAATGAATATTTCAAGGTGTTGAAGGGTGTCCCTCTTGTTTTTGTAGAACCTAAAGCATAGAATTATAGATCTGCATCCTTGTTAGTTGGTCCTTTTTAGTCTTGGTTGAATACCGGGAGTTGGCTACTCTTTAAAATACATCAAAGGGTGAAAATGTTATTGTCCAGTCATCACAGTGTAAAAAGGAACCAACACATCTCATTCTTAGGATGATTCTTTATCCTAGATCAAGTATTTTTATAACTCATAGTTAAATAGTGGTGTATAAAATTATTGTAACTCAGCACTAATGCAGAGATTCCTTCGAGTCACCACCCAACAAATAGCTAGGAAAATACACACTAACTTTCAGTAATAAATATTTCATTATGGAAAGTTTTCATAATTTAACAAATATCAAAATAGGTCTAAGTATTTATCCCGATATACTTTCAATAATAATATAAATCACTGGGATACACAAAGATAAAATTATGTAATTCAATGGTCAACCAACTGGTATTAATAAGTAAGTAGGCCAGGAATCTAGATCAACTTGAAAAATCTTACTCTCTTACTGCAATGTAAAATTAGTTCCCCAGTAGAGTCACCATTTTTTGGTTTCTTTTTATGTTTCAACAAAAATAACAACCACCTCTTCTTCTTATGACTATTTTAATAGAGAATCCATCTCCAAATATTGATTCATGCAAGAAAAGGACCAACTAACAAGCACTCTTACAATACTTATATACTCTTTAGGTTCTACTATACCAAGGGGGGATACCCTATAATACCTTATGATATCTCTATATGGTATTATCAGGTAGTAATCTCACAACAACTCAACATAACCAGGAGATACTAGATAATTGGCTAATTACCCATTGAACATCAACCATGAAATGGAGCATGAGATAGGAATTCATAAAAAACTTGTACAAATATGGAATTAATGGATTTAATGTTTTTTTATAGGAGAACATAGCCAATATGCAACTAGGTATGCAATAGCACATAACTTATCAGCTTTAGATCAATACTTTATCTATTGGGCTACACTCTGATTCAAATACAATATACTGAAATCGATATTCGTCAAAGATTCTAGGCCATAACAATAATTATCCAAACCCTTACTACCAATAAAATCCTAGCATATGTCAAATGAATCTATGCATTAATTAGAGCCTCATTTAATCTGATCCTAGATCAGAACTCTCAAATAAGTACATAAACATAGAGAAATTCTATGCTAATGAATCAAAAAAATCATAACTCACAAGACACATAACACAGGAGATATTGGAATATGGATCTTTCTATTAATTTTAGAGAATCAGATTCTAGCATACAAAATGTACTAAGAGATAACCTCTTTAATAACCTACAAAAGATCTCTCAGCTTTTATTTCTAATTATCATAACTATCTAGTACAAACTATACTATATTTCCCCTTTGATTGAAACTTTGCCAAATTGCTTACAATCCAAATTTTCCAGCCCTTTCCAATGATCTTGGGAATCCTTTTATAGAATAGGATCGCAACAAGATACGTATCAATTGGAATAAGGACAAAACAAATGACTCAACAAAAAGACAAAATAACAAATGAAGTTATAACCACTTTTGTTACAATATATATTTAAAATATTTTGTCATTTGACCGCCTAGGTGCTTGTAACTACTTTAAAGTTGTTCGGAAGAAGCCACATGGAATATATTGTCCTTATTCTTGTTGATGTAGGATCTTTACCTTTGTTTGTCTTATTCACCAATAAGGAACACAACCACTTGTTTTCTTTCACATACTGCCACCTTCTCCTTGATCAATTGTATCATATTTGTGCTCCTAGGAAGTATACACCTCATCACTTGGCCAAGAAAAACCATTGACTTCATATTTTCTTATGTTAATCTCATCCCAACTGACACTAGCTTTCGCAATTTCCTCTTTCTAGAATTCAAAAAATGCCCTAGCTTTCCTAATGATTTCCATAGTTTGGACAAACAAAAGTGTTCTTTCCAAAGTAATAATACTACTGGTCTTGGTTGCTAATGTCTCATTCATTTGTCTCGGTCGCAATGCTTCACTCTTTATGTCACCACTCTTCTTGAAAAGGTTAGGAAACATATCATATCTATCCTTTGAATATTATTTCCTCAAAGTTTCTATCTTCCTGATGATGATGCTTCTCTTTATGTCTACATCCACCATTAATTTTAAGCATTTATAAGTGCTGGTTAAAACAATATCAATATTGTTTTCTTCCTTATATGCGGAATAAAATATTTTCAACTCAACCTTCTTTCCTTTCCATCTATCCATGTTCAAGCCCCACTTATCCTTGACTACATCATACTCATTTATTATTATTATAACCCGTTTTTCTAGCAAATAAAGGGTAGCAGGACTTAATTACTTAGTACACTACATAAGAGTGGCATGTATTTTATCAGAGTACCTTTGTTGCACCCATTCCTTTGCTTCTTTAAATGTTGAAGACTCTTCAATCTATTTCTTCCTTGATTCTTCTAATATAGTCCTTTCAACAATCAATTTTTCCTTTTCTAATTCCAAGTCAGCTTGTTTAACAGGACTTGACGGCATAGGGGAAGGAGGGAAAGTCACAATTGGGATGGATGAACAAGGCATATGTGGGTCTTGTGTTATCATCCTTTGAGGAGCAAATTGGGACATTTGTTTTCCCTCTAGGATGGTAATTTTCCTATCTTTTTCAATAGAATTTAGCCTCTCATCATTATATTCTTTCATGACTATCTCATATTTTTCCCTCATGATTTTGATTTATTCTTCCTATTTCTCAGCTATGTTCATACCAATTTTTTCTGATTCTAGAGTAAGGCTAGCTGATTCTACGCCTAAGGCACCTACAACTCTCTTTACTAACAGTTTGCCTAACTATTCAGTATGTTCACCTTCAATAGTTCTCTTATTCTCTTTCTTCTTGATAGACCATATTACCAGTGTTGCATGGTCTTCACTAAATTTGACACCAATAGACACTCCACTAGTGTGCATTGGTTTGGTCTCTTTTCTAATAGCATCAAAGATAGTGGGGTCGACAAGATCCCACTGTTGCAAGATAAGAACTCCTTATTTCTTTACTAGTTCTCTTCCTTTATCAGGAGTGATTTGGTCAATTTTAGATACCATCTCCTTCTTTAATTCCTTTTCAATGTCATTTTTATCTATATCTGGTTGATCATCCTACACCTTTGGAAATTTCTCTTTGAATTCATTAATGTGAATTCTCCAAAGGAACTAAATAAAATCCCTTGCTTTAACAAATTGGTCATCTCACAAGAATTCATCACTAGCTTTCTTAGTGATAGGAGCCAATTCCTTCCCAACAAACTCAACTACTATCAAGTCCATTTCAACATGTTTAGGTGCCTCTAGCACTCCTTCTTGCAGTTCCTAGGCTGTAACAAAAATATGTCCTATATTTCCCATTTGCACTAATTTCTCAGCAATGGCCTATTCATTCATGTGTAGGGGAGATTGGGAAGGGGAATAAATATCATCTTGTTGCTAATTATTTCCTTCTACCCTTTTCCTTTTTCGAGATGGAAATGATTGGGTACTAGAATCTAATGTTATTTTCCCCTTTTGATCAGAGGTCTTTTCAACTCTTGGCAGAATTGTGCTATATCCTCTCTATTGGTACACCACATATTTTCCTGGTGGAACAACCCTTCGCTATGTATTTCTTCTCAAAATAGCCTTATCCTTTTCTAGCTTTGTTTCCATTACCTTCTTCTTCTTTTGGTCTAAGGCTTGCATAATATCTTCAAACATGCTCATCATGGATTCCACTTTCTTTTCCCAAGGCATAAATTATTTCAAAGGATCATAAGATTTATCAAAATGATGGACAAAATCTAATGATTTCTTCTAAAATAAGTATTTTTCCTTCTTGATTTATTTCTCCATCAAGTCAAATTCATTTCTAATTATATCCTTACGAAAATTGAACTGATTTTCTCGAGCTAAACATTTAGTTCTCTTTTTGAACATGTCATTGATGAATCCCTCATTATCTGCACATCTTTCCATTGAGGTTGCCAACTGATAAGGCTCCAAGTATTTGTGAAACTGGATCTATCCTCCTTTAGTAATAATGAACTCGTGTGCTTTTGTGATGGTCAGGAAAATGTTGCCCTTCATTTTTCAAGTCAATGCTTCTTCTTGCAACCCACCCAGTTGTCTCAGGATTGTTGCCATGCCTATATTGAGTGGAACCCTATAAGGCAGGACATTTGGAGTTCCTCTGAAACCATGGACCCTAATAAATATTGAATCAGGGTATAAAATAAATTCACCCCAACTGTGAACAATCTGAAATTCTTTAACATCCTCCATTGGTCTCAAAAAATTTAACACATCTATGTGAATTTTTGAGTTGTTAGTGTATAATAGTGCTCTGAGCCTAGAGGCAAAAAATATATCAAAATGAATAAAAATGGCCTCTTTCCTATCCCAAGACAAATCACTACTCCACAAATGAACTAGAAAATATTCATCATCCTGAAATTTGATAAGATCCATTTCTTTCTCAAAATAGTTGACATTATTATACAAGATCATGTGCATCATCATAGAGTACCATCCAAATGGATTAACTATCTTATACTCTTTTATGTCTACTACACCTTGATACATTAAATCATCAATATAATTAGCAAATTCAAAGACAACAGACAAATATGGATGCAAAATTTGGACCATCATAAGCATAAAATGAATAGGCATTGTTGTCTCATCTTCTCCCAGAACATGACACAAGTAGTATACATCCCTCTAGCCTTGCCACTAGAATAATCCAATTTGAAGGTCTCTAGTGTGTTAGGGTCTACTACAATTAGACCCCCTATGTTATTGAAGCATTCTTTCAAAGGCCCAGTTCTAAAGTAGTCCCTTTGATTCTTGTAAACTTCTTTAAAATATGAAAAATCTATGTCATCCATCTGAATAGAAAGGTCATTCAACTTAAAAACCTTTCTTATCTCATCAGCTGAGACATTCAATAATATGTTCCCATATGTATCTCTCAAAACCATAGACACCTTATAATAAGTTTTAGCAATTGTGATTAACAAATCTATGTCCATAAATACTCCAAGAACTATCAATTTTCCAACATCAAAATCCCACATGTTACAGTCTAGGATAGGAGCATTTCTTTGGCCAAAATCAATTCTAAACAAAGAAAGACCACTTCAATTAACCTTGGCATCCTTATCCCATCTTCCTAGATCATATAAACCCTCCTCTACTCTAAAACAAGGACTTATAGGCACTAATTTTTTTTATTTGAGTAGAGTCATTGGTGGATCCATTCAACTGTTGTAAAAGACCATCCCTCACATTCCTACCTTTGTAATCAACTTTACCAGTGAACTCAATTCTAGGGGCCATTTTATGAAGTTAGGGTTTCTTATAGTAATAGTATCAAATTGTATCAATACTCTCTTTATCTTTCAAAACTTGAAATCCTACTGCAAGCATGAATGTTATTGTTTCAATAGAAAACTTACCTGTTCTGCAATTTGCAAAATAGAGCGCGAGATTGCTGCAAATTTCAGTTTTGCTTCAATCACTTCAATGGTTATGGAAAATTCAAACTCAAGTAAAGAATTATATGCTCAATCAAGTCAATATATCACATTTTATTTTACGTAAGTGGCCACACACTCTGTAAAAAATTCATCTTGTTTGAACACTCGCAGCTCAACAGTTCATTGAAACTAGTCTTAAACTTTTAAATTCGAATCATCGATCTTATCAGCATCTCATCTTATCAAGTGGCTCTGACCACTTTACAAAAACCAATATTCATCTTGGACACATGTCAGCATGACTTGATCACTTAAACATTAGATCTTGTGCATCTTCCCCATAAGCCTTTAATTCATCCATCTGATCTTTTTTAACCGGACCACTAGTTACTTTACCCCAGAGTTAACTAACTGTGGATGCAAATTTATCAACTTGGACACGTGTCAACAACACTTAATGCCTTATATGCTAGATCTTCATCATATTTACCTTAATTCCTTAAGTGAGCTATCCAATCTTTCTCAAACTATATCCTCTTTATCTTATCATTGCCCTGTACTGGGTGCACCAACTGCCACATGTTAGCATGACTTAATCACTTATACTATAGATCTTGTTCACTGTAACACCCATCAATTAAGTCAACCGTCAGATCAACCATTAGATGCTCAGCCTTTAACTCCTTTCTTATGAACTCAATTGGACCCACTGGAACACATGACATCATAAATTAATGTCTTACTTGTTATATCTCGATCACTTTGTCATTAAGATATCAAGTCAGTGGTTAGATATTTTTTTAACTCTCATCCCTTAAATCTGTGATTACCTTTACTGTTAATGGAATACATGTCATCTCTGAGACATGCAGAAGCATAGATTAATGAATCGAATCATAGATATTACACATCTTTGGATTAATCTATTAAGTCATCCATTGGATCAAAAGGGAATCTGACTACAGTTTAACAAATAGATGTTCACAAATCTCAGGCCCGCCAACTGCCACGTGTCCTCACCACTCAATGACTTATAGGTTAGATCTTGTGCATCTTGATCATAAGAAATTGAGTGAACCATTGGTTCTATCTACAATTTAATCTCTGTCAAAATTTACAATAGGGCCCACATTACTATAGGGACACGTTTAATTCATACTTAATGACTTATAAGATAGATCTTGATCATGTTGAGAGTAAGTCATTAAGTGGACCATTGGATGAAACATTAACTACATGTTATGTTACTGAAGGTTTAAATTTTGTTGTACCCACCATAAACACGTGTCATCACCTCTTAATGAGTTGAATGATAGATTTTGTGAATCACGGTACTAAGTCATCAAGCGGACCATTAGATTAAAACATATCAGCTTGACACATAATCATTTAATAAAAGACTTGCAGGCTTGTAGACTTAGGGATTAATAAAGTGCCAAGGAGTTATGAATCTACAAACTATTTAACGCAACCCCATTTAAAAGAACACATGGTGGACACATGACTTAAGTGGAAAAAAATTAATGTAAAAATAGAAACCACTCTGAAGCTTAGGATTTGAAAACATGATTTACACTTTAAAAATTGAAAGCAAGGACTTCAAAAATTTACATACGAGCTTAACTTGGAAAATGCAGACCCGGGATTTAATTGTTTTGGAATTTTTTTTAAAAGACCTAACACATGGAATAAAGAGATAGAAGCATTCTCCATGATCCCCACAATAGAATAGAATTGTACAAAGAAGAAATATAACTATTCTAGACACTTCTATAACCATGATGATTGAAGGACAAATTCCACACATCCATTGTAGATAATATGTTAGCACTATAGTATACACATTGAACCAATTTGAAATCAAGAAAGGAACCGGTAAGACACCTTATGATTTTTGGTATGGTAATATTCATTCAATGAAATATTTTAGAATTTTTGAAAGAAAATGCTATATCAGAAGAGATTAATACTTAGGAAATTTTAATCCTAGAGTTGATGAAGGAATTTTTCTTGGTTATTCTACAAAATGAAAAGTATACAAATGTTACAAAAAGAGGTTGAAAAGGTAATTGAAAGTACAAATTTCAAAGTTGATGAGAATTTTAAAAAATAGATCAGATGATGAAGAAGATAAGTAAATTGTGCAAGAAAAAAATTAGAATGGATCGCTAGAAAAGAATGAAGAAGTATCAAATGAGGAATAAGTGGAGACAAGATTCTTCTAGAAGAGAAAATCCAAAGACTCTGAGCTATGTAAAGTTAAATCATTCATAAAATCAGATCATTGGTGATAGGAATCATGGTGTTCAGACTAAAAGAAGAATTATTAGAAGTAAAATTTGTTTCATTTCTAAGATTGAACATAGAAATATTCATGAATCATGCAACAATGATAGTAGGGTTAAAGAAATGGAAGAAGAGTTGGAACGTATTGAGAAAAATAAGACATGGATTCTTGTTCCTAGATCTAAAGAAAATATTTTGATTTGTACTAAATAGGTATACATAAACAAATTAAATTAATTTGATGAAGTGGTTTTGAGAAAAGCCATATTTTTTTGCAAGGGATACTCACAAATGAAAGCTCTTGATTTTGAGGAGACATTTCCTCTTGTTTCTATAATTGAAGTTGTTAGAATATTTCTTCCATATGATACTTAAAAATATTTTAAGGTATATCAAATGGTTGTTAAGTCTACATTATTGAATGGAGAATTCAAAGTCGAAGTTTACATTGAGAATCCTGATGGTTTGTTGGATTAATCTTATGGAAAGGTAAGTGTTGAGAGTGGAGGGGTGAATCAGTACTTTAAACATTTAACTACTATTCATTCCTTTCCACCAAAATGAATATTATTCATAAAAACATGGAGAAGAATATAACATAAGTTAGATAACCAAGACACATAACACCATGATTTTTGGTCACATAAAAATCCTTGGTCAGAGGGAAAATCCGCGGTGGGGATGACACCCACAATCCTTCACTTTTGCAGAGTAAAGGTTGCTCGATTAGAGCTATAATGTTAGAAACTTCTGGTATCTTACCCTATTAGGATTATTATACTTGTTTAGAAGTACAAAAGACTTATTCAGTCTACTTGATTAAAGGATTTTATAATCTCTCATCTAAGAGATGTACCCGGTTAGAGGATTTACAAAATAAGAAATGTTAGGGCCTACCCACTAAATGGGATTTCTAATCTCCTAACTATTACAAAAGCTTATTACAAAAATGTTTGCAAGTATGGATCAACATAATATTGTTCAGACTCATTATGATCTACAAGTGCATTACCTCTTTTTGCACTCAGTAATTTATCTGTTCTACACCATATATCTTCTTCATTTTGTATTTAGCTCTATCTCTATAACTTCCTCTCTCTTATCTATAGTATTTTCCCTCTCTCTCTCTCTATGTAATATATTCAGAATCCTATATATTCTTTATGTTTTTTTTTTTCATTTTATATGATCTTAAGGCAATTAACCTAATTAGATCCTTTTCCTTCTATGGTGATGGTGAGGCAGTGCAAGTTTGGTTTCATTCCCAATGCATTTATTTTTCTTTAATATCATTGGTTTAATTTCCTCATGACCATGTGCAATAATATTGGTGCAATCCCAATGTTCAGCCTAACTTCTATGTTGAATACTATGAAATTCTTCCCGCTTAGCATCCAGGTTTAGTATATTCAAATTTGAATTGGTTATATTGGCTCTGGTGTGTTCAGTAATGTTCTTTGATCTTTCTCAGTGACATAACCTCTTCTTTGTAACTAACTCTTCTCGGTGACTAACTCTACATTATGTTTCAGTTTCTAACTCTGCTCAGTAATTGTTCTTTGTTTAACTCGATAACTTGCTACTATTCGGTGCTCGGTGTCATTGATACTCTTCTTTACCAAATTTCTACCTTAGTGTATTCTCCTTCTTTACCAATTGTGTTAATTGAATATTATGAATTTGAAAAAACTAATGACAACAAACTAACTCATGGGAGTATCAATATCCCCCTTTAGGGTTAGTTGGCATTTTGACAAAAAATTCAAAGTCATCAAAATTTTGTGTAACTCCCCCTATACACATGCTTATATCTCCCTTACCATTATATCTCCCTTTATACTATAGTGTAACTCCTCTTATGTGTAATATTAATACATACTATATTATCCCTCTTTTTTGATAAATATGCCAAAATGAAAATTACTTAGAGCTCAGTGGGATATATGATACCTTATAAATAATGTGTGTGTACTTTTTTTGTATATCAGCTAGGGATGAATCCCATGCATCTTTTGTAATCACCTAAAAATGGTCATCTAAAGCCTAGACCCCCAATCTCAACAATTAATCAAGAAACCCTAATCTTGATTATTCTAAGTCCTAAATCAAATAGGCAATTACTCAATTCATCAAATTCAAACTGATCTGACCTAAACCCTAGGTCCTAATTGATCATCTTACTTGATTAATTAATTAATCCCTAGAATCAAATTATATTGGCAAATAAAGCTTATATTAATTATTTAATTAATATTTTGATATATTAATTAAATAAAACTATTAAATTATCAACTAAATCAAAAAAGGGAATTAAATTAATTAATAAAAAATGTGCATTCAAAATTAATTAAATTATTAAAAATGCATATGACATCATCAAATTCAGTTGACTGATTATCAAAATTGAAACAATCCAGTTCCACTCAGTTAACTGATTTTACACTATCTATCATTTTTGAAATATTTCAGTTAACTAAAAACTGATTTTGGAAGTTTCCTAAATAACTGATCGGTTAGTTAAGTCAACTGACTCTTTCGACCAATCACATCGCTTGCACATGGATTGTGCTTCTTCAATCAAATTTGAGCCACTCTTTTCTTTCAATCTCAACTGTCATTTCGAGAGAGATTTCTAGAAAAGAGAAACTCTTTTCCTTCACAGGATCCTAACTTTTGATTATCGTTATTATGTTGTATTTCACATTCTAGTTTTCTTGCATTTTAGTTATCTTTTAATCATTTAGCTTTAATTGTTGTTATTGTTTTAAGGATGCAAATCTAATTTAGAGCATATTTCCTTTGGTGCTTTAAAATGAATCAATCACATTTCATTAAGTGCCTAAAATCAACTTAAGTAGCTGGGATTAACAACAAATCTGCATCTTTCATATCATCTTAGATCAATCATAATAGATTACAATCCCTCAGTTAGAATAGGTGTATTCACTGATTTTTCGATAACCTGAGAGCAAACTCATACTCTTGCCTACTAGAAGGAAATGGGTCGTTGTCAGTTAGTGTAGTTATTTATTTCAACTTCATATTGTCTAACCTACTAACCACATAAAGACTTTATTGAAGTTTGTGTGTTTGTATTTTCATCTTGTAGGTATCCACCATAATTCACGCATATATTTTTGGTGCCCACCATGAGGCTCAAATATTAATTTGAGCCAAACCCTACCTACACCTTCATTTTGAGAAAAATCTGAGCCCGTCATCGCGTCCAAGACATTGTTTTGGTTTGAAATGACTATAAATACGCCCATACTCACCCAAAATTGAATATGTGGAAAAAAAATTGCAAACAAAGCCCATACAACCTCTACATGCAAATCAAGATGTCTGTTGTAGACCCGAGACCTGCCTACAGACCGAGGCAAATATTTTAATTTTTTTTTAAAAATATTGTGTTTTAAATCCAACCCAATACCCTCTGCTCTGCAATTAAACTTGAACCTTAACCCAATAATTTAACCCTCTGCCTCATAGCCCAAGCGCATCGCCCATAGGCTTCCTTTTGTTTAAGATATGGTGAAGCTTTGTATAAAAATAATGAATTATCCTATAGCAACATGAATTAGGGACTAAATTCCTAACATCCCACACTACCCGCCAACCCTAAACTATTGCACCACTCCACCCTACACTGCTTCCACCCACCTCCACCTCCCACCGCACTTCAACCTAACTATA
>MU227244.1:3106767-3183270 GCA_018584345.1 Thuja plicata
TCTACCACTCTCCTCCTCTGTAATCCACTACCACCCAAACCCTACTCCTCCCTTTACAATCTTCCACCCCCCACACTCATTTCCCACCTCCAACACCTCCTCTCTGCCCACCGCCCAAACCCTCCACCCGCCGTCCCAGCCCAGCCACCACTTGTGTTACATTGTTGCTCGCACTCAACCCTCTACAAACTACCTCCTAGCCTAAATATCTCCACCTTCGCTCCCTCTACCCCAAACCCCACCTATCCACCTCCTCTTTCTCTTCCCCAAACACCACCCATCCGTCACCACTCATTCTCCTAAACACCACCCATCCCCCACCTCTACTTGTCGGGCCTGCAGTTAAATTTGATGGCTTCTCAGATGTCATTAAATAGGGATATTGGATTTTCTCAATAGCCTTCAAACTATCAAACTTAACATCACAAACTTCTGACATCAGCAAGGACTTTAAAAAAATTTCCTTCACCATATGCATTTTGTTTTTTTTCAGTCTAACTTTAAATGACTATAACTTGCTCATATTTGGTACAAATTGACTCCAATTTTGTTTGATTTTGGGTAGATTTTTGTAAAGATCACTGTGGTGGGGTTTGTTTCTATTTTTGGTTTCTAGATTTCTTAGAAATTGCATATTTTGATGACTATACCTTCCTAATCCTATGTTTTGTAACTTTTGAAGCTTCGTACGGGCTCATATAGTAACGTTTTTTAGTGCATTTTTTTTTTGAAGTGTATGATTTCTTGTCTAGGGTTTGAATATGCAATCAAATTTATAATTTTTTATTTTTCTAATGCTGACAAGTTTTGGTCTTTGTTGTTCTCTAGATTATCTTGTTGATTATAGCCTAATAGTGGTTTGCATGACATTGAAAAAGAATACTAAAATGCAGACTACTAATGAATCATCTTGCAGGTTGCCTTGATCAATAGAACACTAAACATTATGCTTGCATATTGTTTTTTTTTATTAAAATAGGAATGCACATGCAATACATTTTAAAATGAACTTCTATCTGGTGTTTTAGGGATGGCAATAATGTGAGGAAACTATGCTCACTCCCTTTTGGGATGATCAGAAATCTATAAATAATATTGTCATTCGTCGCTTGAGATTTGCAACTTTAGAGGGTCTGTGCAAGTGAGAAAAAATACTCACCTTTGGAGAATGACCCAAGTGAGAAAAAGCTAACTCCAAGTTTCTTCAACTCACTATAATAAAAATGCTTCCTTGAGGCTAAAACCTCGGAAGATAAGTGGAATTTGAGCTTATACTTGGCTCTTGCCTAACACAAAGTAGGGCCTTCGAGTCTCAATCACGTATCTTGAACTACTTGTGCTAAGGTGCTCTGTAGGGTTAGTAGCCCGAATCATGCTTGCACAGACACATAGGATACACTTAAGCGAACAACCTTACTAAAACCCTTTACAGATAGTGGCCAAAATCCTTTTCTTCTTGTTTATATGGGCATTGTGAGAGGTGCATGCCTAAGAAACCTCTCATGTAACCCTCTTGTTGAGACAATAAATTTTTCAGGATCCTTGGATCTTGAGAAATTCAAAGCTTGGTAGGCCCAAGAAGTATGTGTCGTGGAGGGGAGCCAGTTCTACCAAGCTTCTAACTATCTGACTTGAATAGGTATTTTATTGTAAGAGGATTCAAACAAGTATTTTCGATTTCTTTCCACCTAGGAATAGGGTTCGCTTGATGTGCTTGAATAGTTAACGGCTTCTTATTGTGTCTACTGTGAGTGTTCAGTGAAACGATAACAACAACAACAACAACAACAACAAAAAATCAAACAATCTGGAAAACTATACACTTTAGGTACTTGTTTGTCATATCTCATCTAAAACATCAATAGTCTGTCGAAAAATTGTTGAAGCTTTGTCTTTTCTCTAGTCTATCCTACACGTTCAGTTTGTTATGAGGTCTACACTACCATAATGCTTCTACTAGTTCTTATTTTACTATGATCTATTGTAAGTCCAACCTATCACTGTCTTGAACTCAGATGTTGTTATGCTTTCCCAATTGACCAGTGCTTTTTTCAAATCTTATCAGTCTTTGTCTGCACTATCCTTATTCTGGGTTGTGAGAGAAGGTTAGTTAACCTTGACTCAAGATCAAATCAAGTTGGATGTTTATCACTTGGTCTCTTTGGTCTTGGACTTAGACAACACTTTAGATATCACCACAGTGTCAGTTAGGCAAGTCAACTTCTTTATGTTTGTGTGAACTAGAAGTTAGTTTAAGGAACTTCACAAACAAGGATTCCCATTTGAAGGCAACTCCTTTTTTGGATAAAAATTCTCTTTTTGGGAGAGATCCTCAAACTCTTCCTAGATCACTAATTGCGCAGAGCAAGCTACCTAGTCCTAGGATGTCGGCAGAAAGACAAAGTCGAGGTAGGTCTCGACAGAGATACCTCTATAGTCACTAATCCTTGAGTCCATTGGAACCTAAGGAGGAAGAGATTGACGAATGTGTCCAAGATAAGAGGTTTGTAAAGCTCATGAAAACAATCATAAATCAGGATAAGCAACAATATTTCCTCAACCTAGCAAAGCAAGGCGCTCAACTTCCACCTCGCTTCAAAGTTGAGGGTATCATTTCTAAAGAATAAGAGAATCCCATGACACTCATGGCTAAACGAATGAAAAATTTGCAAATATAATTACAAGAACTCAGAAAGAAAAAGGAAAAACAAAAAAAAAAGTTTTCCTTAAATACAATTTGTCCTTTTCCTTTTGATAAAGATTTGTACTTACCTCCATTCCCACACAGAGTTGAAATCCCACGATTTGATAAGTAAAATAGTCACCCTGATCCACAAGGTCACATCCAAAAATTTTGTGATCTTTGTACAAAATTTATGCATGATGAGACATATCTTATGCGTCTCTTTCCTCAGAGTTTGAGTGGCTAGGCTATGGAGTGGTTCTCAAATTTACCCATTGGTATCTAAAGTTTTGATGAGCTGACAAATTTTTTCCTGCAATAGTATTCTTACAATATCCAACATCCTATGATGATGATTTATTTATGAAACATAAAGAAAAACACAAGAGAACCCTTTCTGAGCTTTCTTTAGTGATGGAGAAAGGTATTTTCTTGATATCCATGAATCCTGCCATAATCTAAAAAGCTGGATATTTTTTATAGTGTTATAATTCTAGAACTAATATCCCCTTCAGATGCAATGTCCACCTTCTTTTGAGGAAATGGTGGAAAATGCGATAAAAATAGAAGATGTGCTTGTTAAAAAGGGTGACATTACCCTATATAAGGAAAACAAGTTTGGTTCTGACTCCAAAGACAAGACGAAGTATTGGAACAAAAACAAGCATTTGGTAAATGACAGAGTAGTCGATCACTCTGCTCCCCAGTCAAAACCAACAATCTTCAATCTGACAAGCGACCCAAAAGCCATAGAAGTTGTTGAGAATACCTCTAAATCCTCATCTTCTAAAGTGGTCAGAAATTTGTTGAAAGAAAAACCATGGATTAAACACAAATGAGACTTTGAATCTTTAGGTGAGTCCTACGAATCTGCACGTAAGACTCTACTGGAAAACAAGTTGATCACAATGGTAGATAAATCCAAACTGTTGGTACTCCTAAATTTGGAACAAATTTGGAGTGACCATGTTAGATTTTTTTAGTTAAGCAAAGTAAGTACTTTTGAAATTTGTGTGAGAAGACTCAGTTAGAGTGCTTGTAAAAGGTGCCCGGATGATTTTCATAAGATACAAATTTGGGAGAGGCTTTAATGCCTTCCATTTGACATATGCAGTGGGTCCCAGGTCCTGAATTTCAGTTCTGACATGTTTATGGAGTAGTCATTTTGAGGGGGTCACCTAATTTTGCATTTTGCTAATTGTCAATTTGCTGTCCGGAGCCTTCTTTGCTTCTGAGTATCTTACACCCTGTTGAGTTTCATAAGCCATCACTTTGGGAATGTTTAGCATGCATATCAGAGAGCTTATGTTTCAGATCTTAGATCATTCTGCATCCGTTTGATAAGTTTTCATACTTCCCAAAGTTGGTTGTTCACGAACTGTCTGCATTTTTGTCCTGCCTAGAAGTCTGAATAGCCCAGTTTGACATGTTATAACTTTTGACCAGTTCACCCAATTGAAAAAATTCATTTTGCACTGAGTTCCAGTGGTTACACACTCTATAATTTCCAGTCTGTAGATCTTTATGAAATCAGATGACAAGTTTTCAAGAAACATTCTGATAGTGATTAATTCTAATTTCCTGTGTTTTCAAATGCAAAATTGGTAAGTGACCTACTTTGAGCTTTTGAAAATGTGTACTCGGGTGAACATTTTGGATAATTGATTTGTCCCTCGTATTGTAAACTTAGGAGTGTACCAACCTGAATATTTATAGACTCCTACCAATCCATTTATCCACTTTGCCAGAGCCTTTCCGTTTCCAATTTATTAAAGTTTCACTGAAATACTGAATCCAGATTTAAATGGTATACTTTGTGGTTTCCCCATTTGCACCCCATTCAAGGTCAGACATAATTGAAAGATAATTTGCATTATAGACCTAGGAATGAACTCCTCTGAAGATTCCCAAACTTTGACCAATCCGGTAGATCACTTTTCTTGGCCGATTCCAAACCCAATTTCTGCATATTTATTGTGTTTTAGTTCAGAAAGTGTTTAAGGTGCTATCTTTGCAGATTGGTATCAATTCAGAAGTTTATTTTCAGAAAAAGATAATTGAGGGGTCATGTTCCACATCTAGCATTCATTTAGGCCCCAGTGGTTGAGTTTCTGAAAGATCTTTTTGATGACCCTATGAATTTAGTTTCAGAGGCAATTTATTCAGTTTGCAGTGCGGAAAAGAGTTAAGTTTCAGAGTGGCCATTTTGCATAAAGGATAAATTTCTATCTGAAAGATGTTTTTAGGATCCGATTGTGGGACCATCTTCATTTCATATCAATGTACTAATTGACTTGATGGAGATGGTTTCAGAATATGATTTACTCATTTTGCGATAGTGAATCTGAAAGGGATTTATGGTGATTCTGCATTTGTACCTATGTAGTCTTCTGGAAGGCTAAGTTTGCACTGTAATATCTAGTGCCTGAAGACAAATTTGGTGAATTCCTTCTGGATATGTATTCAATGGTGATTAATGAATCTTCTTGCCAGGTGACGAGGTCAGATTATTTGTTTTAGTAGATTTTTGAGACCAGTCCCGGGAGCTAGTTGCTATTAAAAGAGGATGGATACATGTTACAAGATCAAACTTTGGATTTAGTTTTCTTTAGGGACTTGCGGATGCAGAGTGATATTGGAGTAAAAATATGTTTGAAAGTCGTTTATAAGCTCCATCATTCACTTGATAGTAAATCCATTACGAAAAGATAGCCACACACCATGGGTTTCCTTTTGGGTTTGGTTTTAAGATTGAAGGGGATTACGGAATGTTGTTGTTGATGATTGCGGCTTTTGTGATGGATCATATCAAGGCCCCCCCGCAAACTTGAAAGTGAGAAGGTAAGTACTGCATTGGCATATAAAAAAGGGGAGGGGAGACTAAGCCAGGCAATGCATTTAAACAAGAT
This sequence comes from Thuja plicata, assembly GCA_018584345.1. Lineage (NCBI taxonomy): Eukaryota > Viridiplantae > Streptophyta > Pinopsida > Cupressales > Cupressaceae > Thuja > Thuja plicata. Next base: position 3,112,360 of record MU227244.1, read on the forward strand.
TCCAGTATGAGAATGCGCTGTATGTGTAAAGGAAGTTTGAGGGAATTTGTTTTAAAAGGAAAAGAGACATTATAAAGTGAATTCCATATTTAAAGTCTACACAAGTACTATTGGTGGGTGTTTGCATATTTTTTTTTTTAAAAAAAGCATTCAATTTAAAGATCACTTTGAAATCCAATATTGTCCACTGTTTACGCTGCCAAAGGAGGATGTATTATGTTTTAAACATTGAAATTGCAGACATTAAAGGATAGTGAAATGTTGTTTTGAATGTTTCCTTAAACCTTAGTATTCCAAAGGTCTACGCAGACAAGTAAAGAAGGATTTCACGCCATTTTTTAGGGCATTTTTCATTGAAAACATTAAACAATAGTAATCAGTGTAGCAGCATTATAATCAGAGGGTGTGAAATATTTGAACAAGATACTTCCAAGCTAATGCAATCCATAGGCATGAAGCCACATTCCACAAAGTATTTCCAGCTTATGCAATTTGCAAGTGTAAAACCAAATTCCTAGCCCTTCTGCGTAGACTAATGAGAAGGATTGTTGGGGCTGTTTTGTTTTGAAGTTTGCATAGGGTAATGCCATTCTAGTAGCATATTGGAGGAGGGAAGTTCAGATTTTTTAATGTATTCAATACAAATGACATTGCAAACAGAAATTACCAGCAGACTGTGTTAGGCATATGGGGGAGATGTTTGAAGTTTTTTGAAAGTTTCAAAGAAGATTTTGCAGATGTTCCTCCATAGGAAGTGGCACCCAGGACATAAAAACAAGATCATGCTTTCCATTTGCAAAGATTCAAAGACATTAAAGAGCAGTTTTGATGGAAAAACCCAGAAAAATGAGAAGTTGTGTATGTCCTTTGTCCCACATTGGCTGGGCAGTGGTGTTTTTTGGTATTTATATACCATAACACTAACTCTTAATGTAAGAATGAGAGCCCAGAGGCTCTTGGTGAGCTCCTAGGGGCTGGAGGTCAAATTTCAGAGGCTATACATGGTATTTTGAAGCAAATTTCAAAAATCCTTTCAACTCATATGGAGATTTAATCCCACATTCATGCCTCAAGAGCATTTTGAAATAAATATAAGCAAAGACACCAACATATGAATTTGAAGTTGAAGAGGATGTTATCCATGTACGCGCCCTCATCCGATTGCCTCAGTTTTCGTGCTTGAAAATGAAGGAGAATAAATTTTAACAAAAATGGCATATGGCGTTGGTCACGAAGTCGCGAGATATGCATGGTTGCCCAGTCGCTAGAAGCTCCGGTCGCCCAGTCGGGAGATAGTTTGAGGATAACCGCCAACATTTAGAGACCTGGCGACTGACCACTAGCAGTTAGTCGCGCAGTCTCGAGACATCAGAATTGACCACCGAGACTTGGCGACTAATTGCTAGCGGTTAGTCGCGAAGTAGCCAGATGCCAAGGAAGGCTATCGCGACATGGAGATAACCGCTGGTCGCGCAGTTGCGAGATGGGAACGAGCCGCCGAATGCCAGTCGCCAGGTCACCTAGGGTTTAAGGTAAAGTTAAAAATTGCTCGCGACTTTGATTTCAAGGTTGTCGCGTGGTTGCCGAATGTGACTGAGGTTAAAAATAAGTTAAGCACAGTTTATGACAACAAATAAGAGGGTGCCACATGTCAAAATCTGGATATTTCTGAGCAAAATATGCATAAATCTAAGGTTTTCAAGGATTTTTAAATGTGCACAGAGATAATTTTAACAGGGAATTTAATAGTTTTATTGCAAATTTTATATGTTTATTCCCGGAGGTTTTTTAAGGCACTGGAAATCAGATTTTTTCCAGTGAGATCAGATTTGGAATGAGAAATAAAGGTTAAATTTGCATAACTAGAAACAAATATGTTTATTTGTTTTTAAAAGACTTGATAGATGAGTTTGTGGGGAGATATTTATCAGAGGATAAATCAGATTTTCAAAGGGAAATGTGACAGATTTTCAAAGATATTTTGGAGATGAGATGAGATTTGATGGACTTTTCAATGGGAGAATGAAAGAGATATTTTAAAGATATATCAGATATTTTCTCAGACAAGTGGAGTTGAAAAATTGATTAATTAATCAGATATTTTGAAAAGAAGGAATGAGTAAGAATCAGATTTGAGAGAAGGACAGGTGTTTGCTAGACAGAGTTTTAGGGTTTCTTCTCTTCTATATCTTTCTTTCTTTTCTCAGTTGTAAGTGTTCCTCTCCTCTGCTTTGTTTTGGGGTTTTTTTCCATGCAGGAGTTCAGAACAATTCCCAATGATGTTGAATATATTGCTGTGATGTAATCTTCTCTTCTTGTCTCAGTCTTTTAAGCTTCTTGTCTGGACATGTTGTAACCGAATTTGTTAATGAAATATAGTGTATTTTCTCCTCTTTCATATTTTCTTGTCTCTTTATACTCTGTTTGTGGTCTAGTATGGTTTGTTTGTAAGGCATTCAAAACATACCTGCTATAAGATAGTGTGTCTAATTTCCTGCGAGTTCCTTTCAAGGAAAGGACTAAGTTTCATAAGCAATTTTAGAGAGCAAAGCATTTTGTAAGGATTTGATGCAGTGGTATGAATCTAAGAGGATAGTATGTAAGGCATTCTATCTCAACTGCATGTAGTTTGCAAGGCACTCTACAGTATCTTCATTAGTTTAGCTCTATTGTTTCATGATTTCATTGATTCTTTGCCCAAGGATAGGCACTGGTTAGGGTTTATTATTCAGTTTGTATTCAATTATCAAGCATAAACAAACATTCAAGTACATCTTTGTCACTAAATGCGTACCTATTGAAAAGGGATTGTGTTAAAGTAACATAGTTCATATTCTTGATTCCTTAGAGAGAGAATCAAAAGGTTAGCCTTCCTTGAGTTTAAACTCACAAAAAGAAGAAGGATAAGCATCCTTATGCCACTGTTATTTGTTATTACAGTCATAAGTATTTTCCTACCAAGCTCTATTTCAGAATTGTTTCCAGTCATCTGAAGAGTGGTATCTTGTTGATATAATCAAAAATATAATGACATAACAGTGAAGACCCAATCCACCATTTGAGGTTTACTTGAAACATAGTGAACTATCTAGGTAATACCTGCCTGAGTATGTGGAGCTAAAAAATGAAGAAGGATATTATCCAATCCTTAGCAATTTGCCTTTCTCTTGTCATAAAAGAGTTTTCATTCAATTATAATTAGTATACTGTCATTTTAAGGTTGTGGTACAAGAAAAAGTGCTAACACAAACCATATGATCGAGAGGTCAAACCTAAATGGTGGAGAGACAATGATTTATATCAATACCATAGAAACAAAGGAGAAATGATAAAAAATTGCATGAGGCTGAAACATTAGATCCAAGATCTCATTGACAATGAAATAATTGTGATTGATAATCACATCAAGAATGTTGATGATAAGGAATTCAAAGATCCTTTCCTAGAACATCACAAGGGAGAAACTTCTAAGAAAGGTTCTCAAATTAATCAAAGTTATTACAATGATGACTACAACTTCATTAACATGCTTGAGCCATCTCATTCTGAATATTGCAATGTCATCATTGTCAAAAAGAAAGAGAAATAGTCTCGATCGGCCAACCTAGTGACCCGAGCGCAAGAAAAGGTCACCCTAGGTGGTTTTGGATCTTCCAACCCTTCATCATCTTCCAATAAACCATCAGTATCCAAATCTTGGAGACCTCTTAGAAAACAATCTGTTGTGGGTACCTCTAAATTCTCACATTCCAAACAACCAACTTCTTCCAATACTACGAACTATAGCATCATTGAGCAATTGCAGTGGACATCTTCCCAAATTTCAATCTTCAAATTTATCAAACTCTCTCCATCTCACCGAGAGGTCCTGGATAAAGTGCTATCAACTATCAATGTCCCTAAGGACTTGGTTCTTGATTGGTTTCAATCCATGGTGTGTTACTTAACCTCGCCACATTACCTATCATTCTTAGAACAAAATGACAACTCTTTAAGTCATCCACCCAATCTCCCCTTGCATATTGAAGTCATGATCCAAAAAAATTGTGTGAGATGAGTCTTGATAGATGGAGGAATAGGGTTGAACATCTGCACATACAAGTTAATCGAGCAACTAGGCTTTTCAAAAGATGTCACTGATCCTAAAAAGAAAATCACTATCAAGGCATATGATGAACAAGAGAGATCTTATAAAGGTATTTTCACTTTACCAATCTGAGTTATTCTTTTTGAGAGAGATGTTACCTTCCAAGTTATAGATCTTCCTCTAGCCTACAATATCCTATTGGGAAGACCCTGGATCCATGAGATGTAGGCAGTGCCATCAACATTCCATCAGTGCATCAAGTTCACATTCAATAGTGTAGAGATAACTATTCCTGCAGACACTAGCTATGCCTATAATGCATTAAGACAAGTAGAGGAAACTCTAGTCCCACATACCAGTGAGGTGTCCAACTCTGAATTAACCACAAATTTGCTAAAGGAAATAGAAAAGAAACTCAAGATAAAGGACACTAGTATGGTTGGATATATAGTGGAACCCATATTGTCAATCACATCTCTTCCCACATCACTTAGGTCCTATGGGAGACCTTCAGAAAAGAGGACACCGACAACAGCCCAAGAAACCTATTATGGTGACTTTGTTAAAGTTGACTTAGAGGATGAAAGATAAGAAAAATTAATTCTAGATTGGCTATATAAAAAACCTGAAGATAATGAGGTCGAACAACATGAAATGTCTTGGGAACAATTTTAAGTGGGGTATGAGTTGGCTTGAAAAATGGGTTATTCAGGTATAGGACCCATTGTATATAATCAGAATGGACTTAAAGAACCAATTTCTATTAAATATAGATGACCTAGAGACACAACTAGTCTAGGGTTCTTATCTAGGAAAGTGCAAAGAGAAAGGAATTGTCAAGATAAAGGAAAGATACATCAGGTTCATTTAGATGAAGAAGAGCATAACACAATAGAATAAAGCACTTACACACCCACTCCCAAGTGGGATGATTATGATGATTCTGATGTAGAGGATGTGTATCCTTCTCCTATTCCTTCCAATATATTAACTCTTCTCTTTGAAGAAGAAACACCCAAGGTCAATGCTATTTAAGAGTGTGTTATAGAGGAATCACCAATGAATTATGATCAGTTGGAGACTACTACATCCAAAAAAGACCAAGATACATAAAAAAAGAGTCTATCCATAGCAGAGTTTTTAGACAAAACACATCAAAATTGGGGGCAGAGAGTAGATTTCACTCATGTCCTTGAAATCAAACCTTATAATAAAATAGAATCCCATGAATACAAGTTTGATGGTATTTCAGAAGGCACTTTAGATAAAGAGGTGGATACAGTTCAGCAATATGTACCCATGCTCAAAGTAGGCAAAGGCTTAGAGGTTAGGTTTAACAAATTAGGACCTCTTGTTTCTGACATGGGCTTCGATGATGTTGTTAGGGAGCTTTCTAATTTGAACACGTCTATACAAGGTTCATGTCTAGGAATATACTTAACAGTTTCCATCTATGATGAAAATAATGTGAACGCCCTCAAACCCATTGAATGTTTGACACTAAAGAATCTTGAACTCATTGATTGGTCCTTATAGGAAAAGCTTGCTAAAATGCCCACATTCCCCACTGACTATGATTTATCTTGCTATCTTAATGTTGTTGGACCTGTCACTTCTTCCACCAGTGAACCTAGTGTGAGCATGACTAAAGTGGACATCAAGTATCTCAGTTATAAAATAAAAATGAAAAACAAAAAAAGGGTCTGAAGGAAAAACCCACATTGTGGTAGTTTCAGAACCCAAAATGGTAAAAAGAAAAGACACATCCAAAGGTGAAAACCTAATTGAGGTGCTTGAGGATGGGATGCTTGATGTCTTTCCTAGTCATTTATAGGAATAATCATTAGTTCTCATAGAGCCAACTTAACCAGTGAATATTGGTATAGAGGAACACCCACACATCATTCATGTGACTAAATCCTTGTCAGCAGAAGAGCTCAAGGGATTCACAGATTTCTTTAAAGAGAAGAAAATAAACTTTGCATGGACATACTTAGATATGCCTAGTTTAGATTCAGATCTTATGATGCACCATCTCTCAATATCTCTTGGAGTAAAACCAACAAAACAAAAACTTAGAAAAATGCACCCTCATGGTGCATTACTTATCAAGGCTGAACTAGAAAACTACTCAAAGTTGGATTCATCTGAGCCATTGATTATGCAAAATGGATTTCCAACATCGTACCAGTATCAAAGCTAGAAAAATCCATCAAAGTCTGCACTAATTTTACAAATCTCAAGAAATCATGTCCAAAGGATGACTTTCCTTTGCCTAAAATTGATAGGATTGTAGACATGATAGCTAGGTATGAAATTTATTCTCTCATGGATGGTTTCTCTGGGTACAACCAAATCAAGATTGTTCCAGAGGATTAAGAAAAGACTACCTTCACATGTTCCTGGGGAGCATTCTACTGGAATGTCATGCCTTTTGGTTTGAAAAAAATAGGAGCTACATATCAAAGGGCAGTAATGACTATCTTCTATGATATGATGCACAAAACCATGGAAGACTATGTGGATGATACTCTTTCTAAGATGATGAAAAGATCTATGAACCTACAAGACTTAGGCCCACTCATGGACAAAATGGAAAAGTTTAAGTTAAGGTTGAATCCTAGCAAATGTGCATTCAGTGTTACATTTGGAAAGTTATTGGGTTACATTATCTCAACTAAAGGCATAGAGATCGATCTTGAAAAGGTAAAATCGATAGTAGAAATGCCACCTCCTAAGAAAATTAGTTAGATGAGAACACTCCAATGGAGAATCTAATCTATCAGAAGGTTCATCTCACAGTTGGCTGATAGAGCGCAACCATTTACCAAGACTTTTCACAAGGGCATTGCTTATCAATGGAGTGAAGAATGTACCAAAAGTTTTACTCAAATCAAAATGTACCTAGAAAACTCACCATTACTCATGCCACCTCAATAAGGAAAACCATTGATTCTATATATTTCAGCTACCTCAACGTCACTGGGGCCACTACTAGCGTAGGAAGATGAAAAAAGAAAGAACACGCTATCTACTATATCAGTACAACATTGGTATCCTATGAGATGAACTAATCTATGAGAAATAAATTATGTATAGTATTAGTCTTTGCATCTTAGAAACTACGACACTACATGTTGGCTCACTTAGTCAAATTGGTGGCTAAAATTGACCCTTTGAAGTATCTCCTAAGTAAAGCTACCCTCACTAGTAGATTGGCTAAATGGGTTATGCTTCTTAGTTAATTTGATATAGATTATATTGAGTGTAAAGAAATCAAAGGGAAAGTGATGCAATGGAAAGCATGGTGGACCTATAAAAAATAAAGGATACTTCAAACTTGCAAGAATTAGTAAGGTTTCCTAAGCCCTTGAAGGCTTCAATTGACCTTAAACTAACCAAGACTCCTCCCAATGGTAAAGGATGGTGGATATGGTATATTTGGATGTTATAAGGGTGGATTAAAGTGGTTTTAAGGTCTCAAATCCAACCAAACACTCCTAGCCCTTGATTCTTCTCCAAATTGTCACTAGGCCTAATAGCCTTCCTTGTAGCCCTTTAGCGAGTAAATTACACTTAACTTTGAAATTTCCCAAAGAACTGACCAAATAAATTACATTCCCAGATACCCTTTATCCATTTCCATAACATACTAAAAGGATACTATAGACTCCATTGGACCATATATGTCTGTCCTCACACTATGGCTCCAAAAATGTAGAAAAAGTCTCCAATTAACAAAGAAACTAATAGTTATAGGCCTTTCCAAGACCCCAAATCCTAGATAGTGTTGCAAAATGGTTTTAAACCAAATAATATCAAATCACTTTTATCCTAGGACAATTCTAAGATCAAAATCCCCAAATCATCACTTACAAACCCTTATGTCTAAGGCCACTTCAATGTATTGTCTCCAATCACCTTAAGACCACAAGGGAACTTTATTCATCAATAACCAACCATTATAAGACAACCCAAAACATAATATACACCCATTTTTTGGCTAGATCATCCGTTGTTATACCCCAGCCTCTAAATTCAACACACTTTCTCCTCTTCCTGACTATGATCACCGTCACCTTCCCACATTCTACGTCTAAATTTTTAAAGGAATATAATACAATGTTAGATAAGTCACATTCCATGGATTCTAGTCCTTTGAGTCCATGGAATGTTCCATGCTCAAGAGATTAACTCAAAACAGTAAAAGAAAATTGTACAATACAACGGTAAAACACTGTATTCAAAGGATAGTCTTACAAAATAGTTCTTAAAACATTAAAATCTCTTCAATGTCATCTTATAACGTGTATTGGATCCTTTGTGGATGCCTTCATCAAAACTCACATAAGTTTTTGCATCCAAAAATACAAAAAATGAGAGGAATATAGTCTTTATTGAATTGTTTCACTTTTTGTTCGTACACTCTAGATCTCTGGCTACACATACAATGGGTTCAATATCAAATAGAAAACTAAATCTCAACCTCCCCAAACTCTCCTGATTGGTTAGAGGGATTATTTGAGTTTTTTTTACATTAAATCCTTAACTTCCCTCCCAAATGGCAAACTAGCTGTTATGTTTTAAATATTTGAATATTTAAACTATGAAAATGCTTTTAAAACCATATTCATTGGAAACTAAGAACTCCAAAGGTTTTCCAACACCTAGGAGACTTAATTTCAACACTCCTACAACCTTAAACTACCCTAAGACATTCTTGGACACTAATGGTCCATTTTATAATCATTTAATCCTTTAAAAGATATAATTGAGTTGTTACATTGCAATCTCATTTCAAGACATTAAAACATAATAGGATCCAATAACTTGTAGTTAAGGTGATTAATCCCCTTTTTCCTCTAGTTCTCTCTAAAGGTCTTCAAAGTCTTCATGATTATACTAGTTTTCTTCATAGTGCTCTCAATGATCCTTGGTTCCCATGTTGTGATTAGGGTTGGATGCTAGGTTTAAGTGTTAAATGGTGGTTGTATAATCTTTTGATGTAACCTAGGGTTAGATTTTTATCTCCCAACAATGAGATTATTTAGTCACTGGATCACAAGATGTGACCGTGGTCAAAGGTGGGTCAAGTCAGAGTTAGGGATGCAGATCAAAGACTAGTTAAAGGCTGAGCATGTTGATAAGATCTGACGAGTGGCATAATGCCTTAAAGAAAAAGATGTTATTTAATGAATAAGGCATTATGATAGTGTGCCACATGTTCTTGGTAGGCCCAGATGCAGTACGGGTTTGTCAATTGGGTCGCATGGTCTCTAGATTTAACTGAGGTTAGTGCTGAGTTTTCAAATTTCATTGTCGCCTGATCTCATGAAGCATGTTGGGTTGATTTAAATATCATGAGATTAGGTGACAAACATAGTTCTAAATCAGATCCAATGCTTGTTTCCAGGTTTCTTGATCTGACCATAGTTAAAGAAAATGTCTCACGACCTAGAGACTAAAGGGAAAAGTGTAACCTGAGGTTCAAAAGAAGTTAAGGCTCGGTTAGGTAATGAGGTTAAGGGCCTATCAAGTTGTGATAGATGTTGTGGCTATCATAAAGCCTTAAAGAGATAGATGAAGGTTTTTAAGGCCTAAGGCTTTACAATGAGTTTCCATGTGGCGATATCAGTTATAAGGTATAGTGCCCAGGTAAAGTAAAGGAAATCTAATGGTGATAATTTAAAGTAAAGTAAGATTTCAATCCTGGCCGTGGATAAAAGATCTCATGCCAACTGTGACAGTTGTGATTTAAATTCAAATATTTAAATAGTTTCAATCTAGTTTTCATGGCAGTGAATAGATATTTTTTTGTAGAGGTATTAATTTCCCAATCTAATTTCACAGACGCCTCTGCACAGCTGTTGAAGACTAGACATGGGTAGATATCTGATATGTAGAGATGCATTTATGTCCAGACTTAATAGAAAGAGTTTTATAATTAGAGGTGAATGCATACAGAACCGCCTAGTCATTTTATGTTTTTATGAGGCTACTTGCATAATTGTTCCATGGAAATTCTTGCCTTTTAAAGTACAAGACTCACATCCATATATTGAAGAATTAATTGCAGATCATATTGAACAGATTGAAGATATGAATTTAGGGTTTCAATTTGACATGATAATGTAATTTTATATTTGATTGGTTGTAAACCCTAACCCTAAATGGTCCAAAGCTTGTAGCATTCTTCTTCCTATAAAAGAATACTCAAGACCATTTAGAAAGGGCTGGAGAATTGGGAAAGTAGAAAGCATTAGGCTAATACTTATTTCTAGTCTAGGAGATAGAAGATGTATTTTTAGATTTGTGTCAAGATAGAATAGAAAGCTGATAATCTTTTGCATATTGTCTTTTTGCATATTTCCTTGTCATATGGATTCACGAACTAGTTTTCATCATACTTAATATGAGTTGTTTCAGATTTGAGTCTCTCGTGTATGTTATCTGTTGATTTGTAAGTTTTCTGGCTTACTATGTGATTTCTTCTTATGCATATGTGTATTTCATTGGTATTTGATTATGGATCAAACTAAATTCCATTGAATACTACATTAATTCAGTTTGGATATCTATGTAAGGATCCTATAGTGAGTAATCTGATATTTCTTATGTTTGTGGCTTTGAATCTTAGTGTTTAAGGTGTTCCAACTTTAGTATTGTATGTATTTTTTAGCCCAATGGATAAGGCATTGATCTAAAGAAAGTATTTTCTGTGGAGATATAAATTTGGATTTGTTTGGCTATGTTCTATCACACAAATATAAATCAAACTCAATACAAAATTGTTTACCTTTTGAGGTGTTTTCCTACTTATTCCACCCATGGTAGTATAGAGTCACCAAATTCTAGGTTGGAATTCACTACTTACTTACCATTTATCTATTGTTTAAATCCAGAAGTAGAAGGTGTGGTAGAGAGTTGAGTTTAGTCTAGATTAGGTATACCCTCCTTGGTTTTGGAGATCCAAAAGCAGAAGAGGGCAGTCTTGACCCTATAGTTGGTCCAGTTACCTTACAGAGCTTTCACACTTGGAACTAACCACTCCTAACATTAGTCTTGAGGTATATCGGTTGCTCAAGTTAGCATAAACATTTTCAAGAACCAATAAGAGATATGTCCTATCTCTAAATCTCACAATTAGACCAGATTTAAAGACCACATGAAGAGATCATGAGATAAAGCCTTGTTTCTGAATCTCAAAATAGACCAAGGATTAAATCAAATCTTGTGAGATCAAGAACTAACCATTGATCAAGACCAAGATGTGTGTGTGGTGTTGAATCGCCAGATAACTCAAAGTCTAGAAAAAGGATTTAGCGATCATGAGATACAAGGCTGAGATGTCACAAGATGTTGACACATGTGTGAGAGACTTATAAGATCTGTGGTTGTCACTTACTCTCAAAATATGACCATGGTTATCACTACCATCTAGAGATTTGGAGAAGGTGGTTAGTGTTAGTACTGGTTGTTGTTTCACCGAATCTCATGATTATGGTACTCATAGCTTCATTATTCTGAGATCCTTAGAGATGGTGACATGTGGGTTAGTGCAAGACAATATCAAGGGTTCTTACTAAATCTCAAAATAAACCCAAGGTCAATACAAGCATTTGGAGATTTAGACATAGCATTTATCTCTAAATCTCATGATCAAACTAGGATTAAGACAAGTATCTGGCAATTCATAGATATAAAGGATTGACTTTCTTGGGTTTAAGGAAGGTTAAATAAAAAAGAAAAGATGTGAGCTAGATTGAATAGTTGGCATCAAGTGTCAAAGAAAAAGATGACTATTTTTCATCCATCAAGGCTTAGCGATAGTGTAGCACATGTCCAGATTTGATCTTGACTCAAGAGTAACTTTATGAGGATCAATGGATGCATTTTAAAGTTGTGAAAAGTTTGAATCTGAGCCATTGATACCGTTTTCCACACCAGGAATAGACCTTAAAACTAAATTTTGATTTTTCAAATCTGTCCCGAAAGTTTCCAGCTTTGGTACCATGTTTCAAATTTGTAAGGGAATGGACCGGGGTTCTTTTTGTCCTTGGCTTGACATTAATGGTGTCGATTAGTGATTAATAACATTATTATGTTCCTACATGCATTAATTATAGCATGGTTGTGTTTTGTGTTTCTAGTCTGCATGCATTTTGGGGAAACTCTTTTCCTATGTCATGACTATTCTACCATTATGATTGGTCTATGGTGCATGAAATCAGATCTTTTTCTTGATCCTTTGAAGAAAGATCAGCCCACAAGAGGAAGGTCTACATTAATTTCATAGAAGCACAACTGTGAGATAACCCTCTGCTAGGGTTTCCTATTTCCAGATAAGGCCTTATTTTATCTGTTCTAAGGGTTGCATAATTTTTGAGTCCCCAAGTCAATTCAGTTTCTTTTGGTTCCAAGGATATAGCAGACGTATGTTAGACTATATTAAGATTAGATAGAAAGTTTTTGATATTTTTCATATTATTGACAGGTGTAATTTCTTAGTCATGTTGATGCATAAATTTGATTCATCATACTTAATATAAGTACTTAGTTTTAGGTCTCTCCATGCAATCTTATAGGGTTTAGGATGATTCAATCTCTAAAAATTTATTTTTGACCACCAACTCCTCTAAGGAAATATTATTAGAATTTCCACTATCTATGAAAACGTTGCACACCTTATCTTGTACCTTGCATTTGGTTTTGAAAAACTTCTTCCTTTGTACCCATTCTCAATCGTGTTCTTTGTGATATAGGATTATTCAAGTCATCAAGATTTCTCCATCATTTTATTGATTGTATTTTAATTATCTATATGACTCTTCATCTGCAAATTTTTTTTGCCTACAAAGGTTCCTTGTTTACATTCAAAGTCGATGTCCCTCTTTACAACATTTGAAACAAGTGCAACTAAACTTCCTTCTATTACCTATACCTTGTCCTTCATTGTGATAGTAACTCCTATCATTCCTCCTATAGTTATCATTATCCTCAGTTTGTGACTCATTTCTTCCCTGGTCTTTAGAAGGCCTACCTCCTCTTGCATTAGTACTAGATCAAACCTCTCTAAAATCTTCCTCCTCTACCTCTTTGCCTTTGCTCATGATTTTGGTTAAACCTTTCTTCAACTTTTAAATCCCAGTTTTAAGCTTCTTCAACACCCCTAATCTATAAAAGACTGATTTCATCCTATGTTGACACCATTAAACCATTAAGGTAGTGATAAAATTGTTCAAATTCATCATCTATGTGACTAGACCTATATTTCATCTTGTAAAATTGTTCAGTATAACTCTTCAAACTTAAGTCCCTCTTCTTCAAGCTTTGAAACTTTAGAAAGAGACTTACTTGGTAGTCCTCAGTCAAAAAATTAGGCTTTAATTTATTAACCATCCTATCCAAAGATTTGATCTTTTCTTTACCCATTCTCTATCAATTTGTTTGTAAATGTTCCAACCAGAAGTATGCATGTCCTTTTAATTTGGTACAAGTATATTTTACTATCTTCTCTACACTATTTCCTTTAAGATCAAAGTACATGTCCATCTCTATGATCTAATCTATCAATTCATCATAATCGAGGTTTCCATGATGGTAAAGTGGATTAAAATGGGGTCTCTTATTCACATTGGTCAAAGCATTGATGAACCTCTCTAATTCTTGATTTGACTCTGGTTGTACCTCATTTTTCTCCCCATCCCCTACTTGATTATGATTATGTTGATCTCCTTCTTCATCACTTGTATCTTCTATATCTTTTCCTCTCCTCTGAGTAGTTTCCACCAACTCCAATCTATCATAAATTTGTCTCAAAAAATATAGGACAACTAGATCTACATTTCTTGTCCACCTCTAGAATTCCTCCAAGACATCTTCACAATCTCTAGTAGTTATAGGTTGGATCCTTTCTATCGCTACCCGACAAGAAAAACCTAGGTTGAAAAACCTTGATATGATATAACTTGATGCAGTCATGGATGGAGGGAGCTCAAAGAGATCTATCAAATCCTTGGAGCACGAGTTACACCATAGAAACAACAAGAAACAACATGGAGATATGAGATATCAACCTTCCTTATTATTATCAAAAAAATCATGTACATTGGATCTACAATATGCATTAATACATGTCAGGCATACAGTCTTGATTACAATCATAGACACTTAAAAATCATTATCTATAGCTACAATGAAATAATCTTATCAAACCTTCCCCTTTAGGAGAAAATCCATAAACATATAAAACCTTCACAAACATTAGGTCTGCCTAGAAATATCACATTTCCCAATATGACAGAAAACATATTACAAACAATAAGTCATGACCCAAATCATCAGGATCTATTTCCAATGAATGAAATATCAATCACTATTCTTCCAGTATATTTTCCTCAGATGTAACATCATCGAGCAATGAACCATTAAGATTTTCTAGTTGGAAAAATCTTCACAAAATTTAAAAAAAAAAAAAACATGAAGACTAGCTAAAAACATAAAGAATAGGAAAGTCTCGCCAAGAATATGCAAGATCTCACATGTGAGGTAACCTAATGAAGTGTGAATCTAGGAACATGTTCAAAATGATGCCTAGAACATGTTTTAATGATCATAGCCACCAAGAATATCCACAAAATAATCACAAAAATATTCACATAGATTAATTAAACAAGAAAATAGGGAAAAAAAAATCTTTCATGCAAGATTTATAGGATCCCAAGATGCCCCTACATCACTTTGTGTGGTCCACAATAATACATACAATATTACTGGGTATAGTGGTCACACATTGATTTATTTCTATAGTTCACAGTAAGACATACAACCTCTCTCTCTCTCTCTCTCTCTCTCTCTCTCTCTCTCTCTCTCTCTCTCCCNCTCTCTCTCTCTCTCTCTCTCTCTCTCTCTCTCTCTCTCTCTCTCTCTCTCTCTCTCTCTCATCCTAAAATTTTAGCACCCATTAATTTGGAAGCTCTAGTACCTATTGGGCCCAATAGTGATCTCCTCAAAGTTGGATGCAATTATTCTTGATTTTCTCGCTTATCTCCCTATTTTTCCCAAGCCTCTTAATACTTTTTGAACCCCAAAAAGTCTTACTCAAAATTTACCCTATTAGGTATAGGTCAAACCACTTTTGACCTATACCTATAGGGTTGACCTTTGGTGGGTTTCAATCCCCATGCAAAGTGTTTTAATTTTACAGCCTAATGAGGTCATTCTTCATGAATTTGGACTCTGAAATCACTATAAAAGGATGCATTTTACCTTCATTTTCACATCTAGACATATACATACATAGTTTAAAGTGATTATATACTTCCAATAAATCAATTCTATGGTGCATTCAAGAGCTTTTTTGTGATTTATAGAAAGAAAGAAAGGATTTGGCTCCAATATTTGAAGCCTATCTTTCATTCATCCATTCCAAAGGCATTACTAAATTGATTATGTGAATTTATCTCCAATGGTGGATTTGTAGAGGAATTTTTAATTAAGAAAGAGGATGCATATCCATTTTTCATTCATCTCCTTCTCTATTCAAGCATATCAAGCATACATTAATGATCTTTGATTTGGCAAGAGTAGATCTATTACATTGGCGAAGACATCCTACATTTTATAAAATTTAATTCAAGCAAGTATAAACCCTTGTGGATATAATCAATATGTATCCATTCACAAGGGTTTGACAAGAAAGGTGTACATTTTATTTTATCTTGTTTTATAATATTTTCTTATTTCATTTAAAGGTTAATTCCTATACAGGGGCTTGACCAAGGAAAGCCCCTTTCCCCCAATAATTTTGTATTTCTTGTGTAGAGGTGCAGATTCATGGAGTTTCAAATTTAGAATTGTAGATATGAGGATACAGTATCAGTCATTATGCTGAGACCTTTAGTTCTAGCTCTCTCAGGTATAGTTCAAACCAATTTTTACTTGTACCCCTAAATTCAAGCTATTCTTGTAATTTTGATATTTTTACAGTTGGCATATTTAGTCTTCCGAGCTCCAAAACTAAAAAAATTTCTATTTCTTGTACAATTTTAAAGAGTTTTTAAAATTCAAAATTTCTTCCTCTTCTAGCCTTCAAGGTGAGTTATTCACTATCTTCCTTTATAGCATTTACTTTGATACACTAGATCTGATATCTTGTTATTTATCATTGCATGAGTGTTTTCTTCACTTTACTTGCATGTATATTACATTTTTATCCCTACATCTTACATAGACAGAAAGACCCCTAGAATAAAACATCCTTTTAGACTAGATCATACATTTGTGAGGATTAAGTAATAATGAGAGGGGGGATAAATCAATATTACAACACTTTAATTTTAAACTTAAAAATTTCAATCTTAAACATCCAATTACTAAAATAAGAATAATACACACATAAAGTAAAGAAATCATAACACCATGATTTGTTCATAAGGAAACCCTAGCCAAGAAAAAATCCCAATCAGGATGATGCACTAAAATGTATAGTTTCCTGGTTAGTCAACATAGTCCTATTAGGATTTAAATATTACAGTTAGTACATATCCCTCTTAAAGGATAAAACCTTGTTAGGGGTATACAAGGAGCTCACTTCTCTTACTAAACAAAATGATCTATTACAATGATTTATCAATATGAACTATACAATAATATTCTAATCTTAAGTAGTCCTAGTTAAATCTTGTAATATCTTCTATCTGATTCTGACATCAAAATGTATCTACACATTCCATGCACCTCTTCACATCTTAAAACTTCTTTATTTATATACTCGATCTCAAGGATTCTTCTAGTCTTTTCACAACTACATATTAAGAATTTTCCAACACTAAATGAAATAGAAAATACATAGTCAAAGGTCATACATCAAAACAACTAGGGTAGGACACAATCCAAATCAAAAGTAGAACTTTTGGAATCAACAAATACTCTCTTAAACATCGTGGCCACTCATCTATTATGTATCACTGTCTTTGCATAACTTCAACAGGTTGTAACTCTCTTTTTTCAACTCCAAAATACAAGTGAACTTTAATAAAGGTCAATTAAATCACATAGAACACTCTTCTAAGCTTTGAGGTATTAATACATTCTATATTGTGCTCACTACTCAAAACTGTGTAACTGTACCCTGCCAATTGCTTCCTGGACTTAATCATTTTTCGAAATAGAATCTCCAAAACTTAAATGTACACCAATAAACCATGCCAATAAGTAGTTTTGACATAAATTAAAACCCTTATGCAGTACTCATCAGGACACTTGCCAATAATCTCCCCTTTTGGCATTGATGGAAGCACTTAGTGAAAATTAATAAGTGTAAAAATGCCAAACTACACTTCTGACTTATTTCTCCCCCATCACTTATTACTAGTATCTATATTTTTCACAATAAATTTATTAACCCCCCTTTGACATAAATGTAAAAGGTATGTTATAAGTATATATCTATATACATATCAAAATTGTAGATTTGTTCAACAACAATTTATACCATGTGAAGAATATCTTGAAAATATGTTTCAGAGATATTTAAATTTGTTATCCATGTCTTCTCCAAAGTATGACCTACATGAAGAAGACCATTTGGAGAGAAGGATGATATATATACATCCTTCAGTCCCATAGGTAGAGTTTCATCAAGAAACTTATTCGTTGTCTCTCATTTACAACCAAATTATTCAAAATGGTATGAATAATGATTCCTACAACAAACTAAAATATCTTCAGCAAGAATGGGATGAGTTATGCAATAGAGAAGAGGAATAATTGAGGCAAAAATCTAGGGAACTATGGTTTCCATAAGGGGATAAAAATAAAAAAATATTCCATGCTTCAGTCACTCAAAAAAGGGAAGCAAAGACATTATTTGAAATCATAGAGGTGACATCGGGAAGAATTATTTCAAATGCCTAAGAAATCCAAGATGAAGGGGTAAATGTTTTTAAGAAACTACTAGCTCCAGTCACAACCCCTTTCCCATCGAATGAAAAACTGAAGGAGATTCTAGAATATATCCCCTTAATGGTGTCCCCATTTGAGAATGACATTATTATGGCACCCTTTACCATCCAAGAGCTACCTAAATTTATTTTCTCATTCCCTTCAGATAAAGCACCTGGTCCGGATGGGTTCACACCTCTTTTCTTTCAAAGCTACTGGGAAGTTATTTGTTGGGAATTATTAGCAGCAGTTGAAGAATCAAGGAAACATAAAAATATGCTCAAGTATTTCAATACCACCAATATTTCTATCATTCCAAAAATTAAGGAGCAAAATACATTTGCAGATTTTTGACCAATATATCTCTGCAATATAACTTATAAGATCATTACAAAGGCCATCTACTTGTGGATGTAGCATCTCATCCCTAACATTATTTCTTCTAAACAAGGTGGATTCGTACTGGGTTGTGAAACTATGGAGGGGGCTTTGGTGGCACATGAGGTTCTTCATTCCATTAACATGAATCAATCCTCTAATTTTGTTATCAAATTGGATATGATGACACCCTATGACAAAGTTTGTTGGGCCTTTTTATTTAAAGTATTGTAGAAGATGGGTTTCGCCAATGGCTAGTGTAAATGGATTAGAGCATGCATTTTGGGAGCCCAATTTTCTATAATCATTAATGGTAAACAATCAAGATTCTTCTCCCCTACACAAGGAGTAAGACAAGGAGATCCCATATCTCGAGTGCTCTTTATCATCATGGTAGAAGCCTTCAGTAGGGTGATTAAGAAAAAGAATTTAGAAGGGTCTTGGAAGGGAGCACACATTAGTGGTACCAATATCTCCATCACACACTCATCGTCTACTAATGATACACTTCTGTTTGGAAATTCAAATGTACATGAGGATAGATGAATAAAACATACTCTTCAATTATATTCCACAGTTTCAGGACAAAGTATCAATGCACAAAAATCTAGTATTTACTTATTTAACACTAATAAAGTAATATCAGACAAAATTGTTCAGATTCTTGGATTTTCAGAGGATTGTTTTCCATCCATGTACCTTGGTATCCAATTTTTCATGGGCTCAAATAAAGCAAGTTATTGGTCCTCAGTTCTAGAACTTATTAAGGGCAAAATTTTGGCTTGGAAAGCCAGATGGCTATCGCTGTTAGGTAGAATCCTACTTATCAAGTCAGTATTATCAGCCATCCTAAATTATTATTTAGCAGTCCTTAAGGCTCCATCCTCCATTCTACGAATGATACAAACCCTTAATAGACAATTTTTATGGACTACAAATATGAAATAAGAGAAGAAAATACCTATAATATATTTACAAGATATGTCACATATCCCTGTAGTAGGAGGTGCAGGGGTGCATGAATTAGCAAGAAGAAATGAGGCCTTTGGGGGTAAGTTAATTTGGAAAATATACTCAAAACCTCAAATAAATGGTGTCAAATTATGCAGCATAAATATCTAGACAATAATTATCCCTCGTGAATGATATCAATTCAGGACCCTCCCAAAGGATCAACCATTTGGAATTTCATGTCTTCCTCAAGAGAAATTGTTGTTAATTATGTAACTTGGCAGGTTAACAATGGTTGCAGTGTAAATTTAGGAGAGACTCGTGGAGTGGACAACCTCCTATGTCCACAATACAAAATATCATAGCAGTTAAAGAGGCTTGAGAACACAATTGGGGTATTCACCTAATTCACTACATTTCAAGAATGAGTAGATTTTCAGGTAAGGTCATATGGAAGGATCCAGAGGAATTACCAATAAGTGACAAGGATAAAGAAAATTTCAAAGACATACTATCCAAGAGAAATGTATATCTCTCTTCAAGTGAGGATAAACTAATTTGGGCTCTAGAAATAGATGGAAACTACTCAATTAAAGAGGGATTTAGACTCCTTCAACAAATAGGATCAAATAAGACTCCATCACAGGCTTTCTCATTCTGTTGGAACCATGTTGTTCTACCAAAAGTGGGCTATTTTTATTGGCTTGAAATTAAGCATAGAATCCTAACAAGTTTCAGCAAAGATAATTTCAGAATAGCACCACCATTCAAGTGCTTGTTGTGTGATGGCCCCAATGAAATAGTAGACCATTTATTTATGACTTGCCCATTTGCACAAAAGTGTTGGTTGTTCATTTTATGTAAACTAAACTTTAGCATTCCCCTTCTGGACAATATTTGGGACCTATTCCAATCATGGCTAGAATTATATTCGAAGTCACTTTTTAACAGTATTTGGAAATGCACACTAGCCTTAGTTGTATGGGCCATCTGGTGGGAAATAAATAAATGTATCTTCATGAAGGTCTCCTCTCTGATTGAAGTAGTAATTTATGGCATTGATAAATCAATCTTAGAAGTTGTCAATGCTATATTGATTAAATGTAATTTTAATCTAGTTGTTACTCAATGGGATAGCTTAATTCTGCATGCTTGGAAAAGACTCTTCATTCCCTTTGGGTGTATAATTGCAAAGAAAAGCACAATAAAACTTGACAGATTGGAGGTTAAATGGACACTGCCCTCATCGAGTATAGTAAAATTAAATTTTGATGTGGCATCCCAAGGAAATCCAGGTAACTTAGGACTGGAGGATTGTATTCAAAACTCTCAATGTGATGTTTTAGTGATAACAGTTTCACCCTTACCTACAGGAACAAATAATCTTGTTGAAGCGCACACCTTATTTTTAGGCTTAATCCTTGCTAAATAGAGAGGCCTTGATCGATTGGAAGTTGAAGGTGACTCGCTAGTCATAATTAACACCTATGTAAAAATACATTCATTTTCTTCACAACTCACTTATATACTCAAAAAAATTTGGTCCATGTTAGACAAGTTTCAAGAAGTGAATTTTTCCCATACACTCCGCGAAGGAGACAAAGTAGCAGACATGCTGTTGAATTTGGGGTGTGACAGGATTATGACTTTAGCAGTTAATTCAATTGAGTTCATTGCAGAGAATGATGACCTCTGAAAGCTTATTAATGCAGATAAACCACTTGATAATAGATGAGTATTTATTGCCAACTCATTATCTTGTGGCTTCATACAAGCACCTAATATCAAGGCAACTGAACATTCAAAAATGTTCTTCAAACATAATATCATAGGGACATGTGGAGGTATTCATATGGGGATAGATTTAACAAGAATTGTTGAAGATCACTGATCACATGTAAATCACATGGATCAATATAGCCCACACACATAAACCATTCCAAGTGGGATGCGCTACTCAATGGCACAAAATGAAATAATTATTTGGATTGAATGTTTTTGGAATCTACAAACTTTGAGGTTCTCTATTTATATAGTTCTCATTGAATTTTGGAATAGAATTAACTTGTAATGGTGACTCCTGCTCAAGTCTGAGTCCATTGTGATTCATGCTCCTAGCTTCACAGAGAGGTGTTGCCCAAGAACTACAGGATTTGGATAGTGTTGAGGGTTTATGAAGAGGTGTTACCTGCAAGTATATATAGTATGTTCATAGCTCATTCATCCTCCATCAAAGGGGTGCTTAAGTAAGTAATTGATGATGAACACTTAATACCCACTTCTAAGCAGTTCTTATACCCTTCCCAGCTAGTATCAATATTTTTCTCCAACGCAATGGATTTGATACAGTCTGTGCATTTGTTTGAAATACTTGCATTTAAAGTTGTTAATAAGCAATTTTAGATTGGGAATAACCTAAAACATGCCATGCAACATTATGATTTATGGAATGGTCAAGCTCCTTTGGGGGGTTTATTTTCTCACCATCAATTACTGCAATTTCATGATTTTATGGCAACATATGACAACATAAAATGAATGCTCGAATGTCAGAATGCAAAGCACTTGAATAATGTTCTCAAAGTTACTGTGTGGGTTCTTGGTGTGTAGTTGGAATGTAGGGTGAGAAAAATTGTGGGTGCTCTTCTACAACTTCTATGGTTACCAAACCCTTCTTCTCCAACATTATTCTCTATCATCCGGCCCTCAAATTGGAAACTATCAGCTCATACCAATGAGTAGAATTTATGGGAGGAATGAGAGGCTTCAGAAGACGTGTCAAAGCTTGTGCCTTCTCTGCAATATGATAGCATCACTCAAGAACATGGAGGTGTAGAGACTCCAACTCGGCCATCTCAATCCACTCTTTCTATTGAAACTGGTTGGGAGCTAGTAGCTAACCCAGAATAGGGGAGTGGTTGAGATTCGACTCCCATGAGCACTTCAGGCTAGAATTTGAATGCTTCAATGCCCCATGACACTGGTTGTGTAGATACTTCAACTTGGCCATCTCAATCCACTACTTCTATTGAAACTGGTTAGGCACCAGTAGCTAACCCGAAATAGGGGAGTGGCTGGGATTCAATTCCCATGGGCACTTCAGGCTGGAATTCAAATGTACCGATTCCCCATGACACTAGTTTGGAGATGCCTAATCCTACAGGCTAAACAAATGAATTGAATGAGGGATGGAATTTGAACCCTTTACTTGAATGTCCATAAAATGAAGCTGCGAAGATGGAGGAGTGATTCACTAGCAGTGGGTGACAGTTCACGAGCCAAATGCATATTTTTGAGAACAAAATTTTGTATTGTACACATATCAAAATATTCCTTAAAATTTTGTGCCCATGTGGTGATATTGTGGCTAGGACTAGATAGTTAAGGAATGATATTATGGATCAAAATTTTGTACTAAGCAATGATTCTAGGTTTTCTTCTCGATTCTTTCCTAGATGATCTTTCAAATCAATTTATTAATAATAATAATATATAGTGGCCCATCCACTTTTGCTTAAAAATAAAAAAAAATTCTTCGTTGTCTCCATGTCCTTGAGGCATTTCTCCTGAATTGATAGTTTAGGAGTGAGTGTACTCCTCACCATAGAAAATACAATCTAGAATTCTCAGTTTCTAGCTCACTTATTTTGTCCACTAACATTGACACTTCCTTATCCATCTTAGAAATAGATTGTGAAGAGGACTCACAATTCTTTTCCAAAATCATCCAAAGTCTTCTCATCATTATGTATTATGTCTACTAAATTTTGTACATTCCTAGAAGGGTTAATATAATAGTTATACATCTTCTTTCCATTATCAATTCAAGACCTAATACTAGAGATAGTGGTATCTAATATAACGATATCCCATATTAGTGGCTAACATATTTCTTCCAAATTCTATTTCATTTCTTCTCTCTTAATGTTTATGTACATAGTCTTCTCTAAAGAAGTAAAGTGAACATCAAAGTCATCAAGGAATTTCTTCAAATTGTCCACTATATCATTACCCCTAAATGTGAAAGGTATGGGAAGAATGTTGTTTATTTTGTCTATATCCCTATCCAATACCCTTATCTTCTTCTTTGTCCTTTGTTCCTACCTCTTCTTAGCCTTAGCAAAGGCTATGTATGATGACTTAAAAAATTCATCCTCAACCATGCCATCAACATCAGTGGTCATAATTTTAACATTACTTACCAACAATAGTGTTGAAGAAAAAGGAATGGATGCATTAGTTTTTTGTTTAGTTTCTTCCTCAATCCCATCTTCCTTCTTTACTTCAATCAAACTCTCTTTACGTTCACACTAATTTTTTTGATCTTTTTCTTTAGAGTCTTCTTTAATTTCATATTTACTAATATATACCTTCTCTAAAATATTATCTATTACTTTTTCAACCTTTCTCTTTCTTTCTACACTAGTTTGTTCCTCTCTGATTTTAGCAGACTTTTCTTCATAAGTACCCCATCTTTCTTCTGAAGAATTAATCTTAGAAGATAGAACATATTCTATCGACATAGGGAGAACCTCTACACTAACCTCATAACCCATGGGGTAAGTCCATTTCTTCCTTTTTTCAACTACCTTGAATCATACACAATCAGTTTAAACCATGAAACAAATTGTATCCTTGTATTTATCAATAATAGCCTCAGGGATTCTTACTCTTTCCTTCATTTGTCTTTGAAGAATTTTAAATATTGTGAAGATTTCACCATCAACCCAAGTATTATTCTATCTCCTATAGTTGTCAGTCACTTGAATGCCAGTTGGTTCACTGTGTTTCCATGCCCTGGGATGCATTCCAAGAAACTTATGAACTATGTAAATATAGATAGGTATCATTAAAGACCCAAACCTGAATGCTTTTGATTTATCTCTCTTGATTTGATTAATGTTCTCTCAGAATTTTTTTCTCAATACCTCGCACAAATTATATTTATCATTCTCCTCTTCAATCTTATAGGTAATCATAGTGACTCCCACCAAAACTAAATTAGGTTGAATGTTGTAGTAAATTTTGTATCCAAAAATTGTAGAAATTAATCTCACATCTTTCTAAAAGATGTCAGCAATAGTCATTTCCCTCTTATCCCACTTAGAATGTATCAGGGTTTTGACTTGTTTCTTCATTCTCTTCTCTACAATAGGGATAATGTCAATATTAGCTTGCCAAATTACATCATGAATTAATTCACTTTAAATATTAACAAGTTGTTCACCTATCCATAGAAACTAGTCATGGACTCTGCTAAGAACAATCTTGATCCACTCTTCCTCATTGAACTCGTAGAGTTCCTCCATTCACATGATGCTCATATTATATAAATGAGAAAACTAATCCTTCCATATTATATCATCCTTAATCATGTCTTTCATCTCTTTTTAGATCTCAAAGTCTCCCAATACTCATACTTGGAGTGTATGTAAGACCTAATGTCTTCTAAATGAAGCATGTTGTAGGGTGTTTGCAAAAATCTACCTTCAACGTCATCATCTATAGACTTGTAAGGGTGTTTCTTGAACTTGTACCTTGGCCTCTCACTAAATCAAATATCAATGAAGTATCCATAATAAACAAATCTTGTAGAAGATAAAAATACCTTTTGGTTGATGAATCAACGTATGCACACTTAGCATTCTCAGAAATGTTCTAGCTTCTTTACTTTCTCCTTTGGTGTACTTTAGTTTTTCTTGAATGATTATTAAATATTTTAAAGTAAATAAACTTATACTTTTCCATGTATAGATTGACACATTGCCCAATAAACAAGTATAAGTCTATAATGATCCACTCACCTAATTTTTTGTTGATCATTTAATATAGTGTTTATAGCCAAGCGATCTTGGATAGAGACTCAAAACAAATTATACTTACTGTCCATAAGCTCACATCATCTTATTCTACACATCTAGGGGTTGGATAGATTTTTTTATTTCTCCAAAGCACCCCTAAGGCCATGCTTGGCCATTTGGGATGAATTAGAAACATCAGGCAAGGTTTCAATAACACTTACTGATTCTCCTTGATATTTAGTCTCACTTTGTCCCTTTAGTTTCCATACTTTACCACTATCCTTGTTTCCTTCCTTCTTAAAATGATTATCAAACTCATCCAAGTATCCTGCCTTATTTTTTCCAACATCACCAACATTTTTCTTCATAACAATAGGTGGTGATCTTCTTTTTCTTTCATCTCCATTCTACTTGCAAAAATTTTCTATATGTCCTTGATTGTTACATTTATAACATGTAGGAGATTATATGTTTTGATTAACCTACAATTTGCAGTTTCTTTCAATGTGTCCAAAGTTGTTTCATTTGTAACATGTAATCTCACTTGTTGTTTCTTCTCTGATGTAACCTTGTTTAGTGCTAGACTGATGAACTTTTCTACATGCTACGTTCTCATGCCTATATTCCTAGAAATTGAAACAATAAATAGAAAATGGCCTATATAGAGGCTTACCTCTACATTCCCTCTTCATGTGGCCAACTTTGTTTACATCCAAAACATCTTCCTCTGAAAGGTATGATCTTCTCTCTTCATTCCTCTTGTTGCATAGGATCTTCTTGTCAATTAGGTGTCTCAACTGAATTTCCTCCACACTGTCTTTCTTCAGATTTTGAGCATTCTTCTTTATCAAAACTAACTCTTGTCATTTCACCTTTAAATTTTTTTCTTTCCCTCTGCTCATCAATCTTGTCACTACTCACATGAAGTTTTTCAATGTGATTCTTTGCTTCAACAATTTCTCCCTTAATGACGTGATTATATTTTTGTAAATCCTGATACTTGATTTTTTCACTTTCAAAATACATATTTCTCATTTTCACATTTGTATTCTTTAATATTTATTTAGGTTCTGTCTTTTTATCTTTCTCTTGTTGAAGTTCTTTGGCCATCTGAATAGTGGTAACTTTGCATTTATGTTTCAACATTTATTTGTCTTTGTCAAGATGTTTAATATTATAAGATGAATCATTATCATATGCTTCCTATATTTTATCCATAAGATCTTTCCTTTGGTTCCTAGAAAGTTCAATTTGTTCCTTAAGCTTCTTTATGAAACCCTCTTCTCTTCTTAGTTTGAATTTCAATTCAACATTATCATCTTTTGCCTTATCAAGGTCTTCAAGTGTTGCCCCCCAAGTTTACTTCCAAACTAATTGAATCCATTGAGCTCTCCCTCAAGATATTAGAATTTCTCTCCAAGGTCCAAAATATCTAATACCAATTCTTAGGCTTAAGTAATACTGACAAGGGGGTGAATTAGTATTACAACACTTTAATTTGAAACTTAACAATTTCAATATTAACCATGCAATTACTGAAATAAAAAATAAGACATAAATTAAACAACTCATAACACCATGGGTTTTTAATGAAGAAACCATGTACAAGGGAAAACCCTGGTGGGGATGATATTCTCAAATTATGCACTAAAAAGTATAGTATCCCTGTTAGGATACCTAGCCCTGTTAGGAGCTAAATATTATATTTATTGTCTAGGGGAACCTCATGAAGACAAAGAACGGTCACATGGAGGACCTAAAAGGATAATATGACCTATAAGATCATTGAAAATATGTAGCATGGAATTTGAGGCATTTTATGTAATAAGATTAGTTACAAGATGTAAAAACATGTAATGTTGCATAATATGAACAATAATTTAAAAGATGTAAAGTTGTCAACATTGACATAATAGATCGAGAGTATTAAGATTAGGTCTATGGATGATTTTAGGATTTTGGAAGTGATTTTGGGGTCCTAATATAAGAAATTGCAAAGTTAGAGGTTATTTAGATTTCATATAAATAGGTTTGAAAATTCAAAATTTTGAATGTAAACA
This sequence comes from Thuja plicata, assembly GCA_018584345.1. Lineage (NCBI taxonomy): Eukaryota > Viridiplantae > Streptophyta > Pinopsida > Cupressales > Cupressaceae > Thuja > Thuja plicata. The sequence continues at coordinate 3,139,581 of MU227244.1, forward strand.
GTCAACTGCAAGTTGAAGCGAAACTCCAAAACATGCTTAGTTTCTTGTGTTAGAGGATCTAAATATTTTAGATTGGTTGGGGATGTTTTAGGAGTTTTATATAAACTATTTAAGGAATAAATAATAGAGAGGATGGAGTATGGTACGGTCTGAGACCATTTGTATGAACTGTTACAATTATGAAGCAATAAAGAGTGAATTTCTTGCATTCTTTGGATTCCTTCCTATTTTTATTTGATCTCTAAGTTTGTAAATGTGTGGAGACAAGTATTAATATTATTTTGAAGCACTTTAGATTTATTTATAAATAATTTTTATTCCTTTTAAATGAATGTCCTTTAACAGTGTTTAGTTTTGCATTGAAAAATGATGAAATAGTGGGATCCATCCACTTTCTATGGTAACTATGGATCTATATGGATCCAACACTTGTATTGTATGCAATTAACCATAAATGTTTAGGATTTTATTAAATGTGTATGGTAATTAAAAATTTGTGTAAGGTGAAAAGGTAAAAGGTGTATGAATTTGTTAGAATAACTGAGAGGGGGGGGGTGAATCAGTGGCCTCAAAAATTAATCCAATAATCCAACCGAAAATAATATCAAAAAAATAATACCTTCAATTATCTTTCAGTCCTACAAGATGTATGCCTATAAGTAATATTATCAAATATATACTGCTCGGTGAATATTTGGTTTATCTTTTTCTAGCCTTTAACGAATAACAATAAATAAACTTAGTATTTACGGACCAATCCTATTTTAGTAATGTGTAAAGAAAAACATCAAAGAAATGAACCATATACACATTTTACACATGGATTTTTAACATGGAAACCTTGTTAAGGGAAAAACCACTTGGGACTAGTAACCCAAATTTTTCACTCTTTTGAAGTGAGCTTGGTGAAGAGCCAACCCTGTTAAAGGTTAAAAATACACTTTTAAGAGCCATTCACTATGTTGTGAAAATGAAAAATCTTTTGATACTATTGAGTATCTCATTACAATAAGGATGGTTAAATCCCACTCGGTTAAGAGATTTTTTGAATCAATGGTTAAACTGAAATAGTAAATGAGCTGTTCAACAATACAACTTTAACTTGCAGATTTTCATATCTATTTTTAGTCCACAATACCTCTCTAATCATTGTTCTCTTCAATTCATTTTCTCCGCTTCTTATTTTTTCTTCTCAGTGAATGCTCTTGCTTCTGTTTCTCAGTGTTTGAAAAATTCTTGGCTATGTTCTTCAGCTTGTATGATCAGATCTTCATGAAGACTTCTATCTTCACTAGAATTATATTTGGCATTCCTCTTTTCATAATGAATTACTTGTCTATTTATATAGACATGGTTTAACCATTTACTGTTCTTGTCTTTCTTGTTCTTGATGTATATTACTTCTTGATCCGCAAATCTTGCCATGCATTTCTTTAATATTTAAAGCTTTTGTTTAGTTTTATTCCATATATTTCTCTTTGACAACTGTGAATAAAACTAGCTTAAAATGTTTAGTTCAACTGATCGATGAAATCAAAGCAATCAATCAATTAACTCTAAATATAGCTCATGTCATCTAGATTTTTTGTCATTTTTGAATTCTAGTTGATTTTGGTCATCAACTCTTAGTTTTCTCCATCATTGACTCCAGTTGTCCTTGGGCATCAACTTTAGTTCTTCTTAGTGACCGCTTCAGTTATGCCCGGTGTTGTGGTGCTTGGTATACACTGTTAATTTCTCTAGGTTCTCTATCTATCGATGCACATTGTCCGTCGTTGTGTACTGTCACTCGGTGTACACTGGGTTTTTATGTTTACTGATAACATAAAATTTATCTCTTTAGTTTCTTGAAGTTTATGACAATATGTATATGACCAATCAAATTATATCAATTTGACATCAATGATAATACAATACATTAATTGATTTAATGTCTTGCATGTACTTTGTGTAGATCAGTGGTCATTGACTTATCATCTTCAAACATTCAATCAATTATAGTTCATGAATCTATCCCTTTTACATTGATGGCAACATAAAAACAATATGAGATATGCCATAACATACCAAACATATTTTTCTATAACCAATTCAAATATCTAACTCTTGGTAATCTCTTCTAGCTTAGATTTGATTCTTGCTGAGTGATTTCTTCATTCTCTTCATTGGATAGATGTAGAAACCTTTGATTCTATTTCTACCTTTGTTTTAGAATCTCTTCTCCCTTTTAAGGATAGATATGCAGTGTGAAAATTATCTCCATTGGATGGATGGTAGTTTCTTTGAATATTTCTCTCCCTTTGTAGAAAATTCATTCTCTGATGTTTTCTCTCCCTTTGACTTCTCCTCTCCCTGATGGATATTTCTCTTTTCTCCCTTTGGATGATCATGATAGATATTTCATATAGATATATTCCTCTCCCTTTGATAGCAATTCCAAACAAAAACATATCTCTCTTCTATCCATCAATAATATATCTCTGTAGTAGCCAACAATATCTCTAGTGTTTTGTTCAGATAAGTGCCTTCTTGTACTAATATGTCATTACATTCTATATCTTTGATTTCATCAACATGAATGATCTTTTCAGAATCTGTAGGATGATGTAGCGTCCAAGTCAACTTAGTTACCAATAGACAAGGGTCAGACCCCTAGTCTCTTCCTCGGGTACTCAAATGTATCTTTTGGCAATGGCTTTGTGAATATGTCTGCTAATTTTTCTCTGGATAGTACATATTCCAGTACCACTTCTTTCTCTTGTACTTTTTACCTCAAGTAATGATACTTAATAGAAATGTGCTTTGTATTAGCATGCATCACATGGTTCTTTGAAGTGTTTATAGCACTTGTCTTATCACAATAGATAATTACTGGCTTAAGAATTTCCATATTCATACCTTTCAGCAATTGCTCGATCCATGCAATGTTAGAGAAATTTGCTGCAGTAGCCACATATTCCTTTTCTATAGTTGATTTTTATATGCATCCTTTCTTTTTACTTGTCCATGTGACAAGTCAGTCACCCATAAAGAATGCTCCTTCTGTTGTGCTCTTTCTATCATCTATGTTTCCAACCTAATCAACATCGGTATAAACTTGTAGCTCAAATTTTCCATCTTTATTATACCACAAATCATAGTCTTCGGTATTATTTAGATATTTAAGAATTCTTTTAAAAATAGTCATGTGTGAGTCTTTGGGATTAGCAGAGAATTTTTCAACTATACCAACTACATGTGCTATATTTGGTCTTGTGTATAAAACATACATTAGTTTGCAAATCACAGATCTATATAAGGTCTGATTTACCTTGGTTTTCTTGTCTTTCTTTGTCAATTTGCATCCAGTTTCCATAGGTGTTCCAACTGGTTTGGAGTGCTCCATTTTAAATATCTTGAGAACTTCTTTGATGTATTTGGATTGTGTGATGTAGTTGTATGTATCCTATTGTAGAGTCTATGGACCAAGAAAAAATTTGATCTCTCCAAACATTGACATCTCAAACTCTTTTCTCATTTCATTAGAAAATGATTTGCATAACATATCATTACCTCCAAATATGATATCATCAACAGATATCTCAACAATCAGAATCTTATCTTCAGTATCTCATTTGAAATATAGATTACTATTATCACTTATTCTTATAAATCCAATAATAAGGAGATAAGAGTGAAGTCTTTCTTACCATTCTCTTGGTTCTTGTTTCAATCCATACAAGGCTTTGTGTAGTCTACAAACCATGTTCCTCTTGTTAGGATCAACAAATCCTTTAGGTTGTTCAATGTATACCTCTTCTTCTAGTATTCCATTTAGAAATGTAGATTTAACATCCATTTGGTATTCTTTGAATCCTTTTAAAGTAGCATAAGCAAGTAGAATTCTTACTCCTTCTAGTCTAGCAATGGGGGAAAAGTTTTCTCCATAGTCAATACCTTCTTCTTGTGCATACCCTATGCATACCAATCTTTCTTTTTTCATTGTGACTTATCCATTCTCATTCAGTTTGTTTCTGAATATCCATTTGGTACCAATGACATTTTTTCACTCAGTCTAGGTACTAATGTCCACGTTCTTTTCTTCTCAATCTGTTCAATATCTTCATTCATAGCACTAACCCATTATTGATTCTCAAGTGCATTATTAACAAATTTAGGCTCAAAATCACAAATCAAACATCTAGTGTTCAGTGACTTACTTTTGTTGGAGATTTTCCTTTGAGCCAGTGGTTGACTGTATGTTTTTCATTTATGACAACATATAGTATGCAGTAGTGTCATGTATGTAACTCTTAGTATGGCTATGTTGGAGCCTTGTGCATTTATTTTTATGTTGTAGACATAATCATAATGCTATGTTCATAGATGTAGATTCAGTTGTGCAGTTGAAGTTGAGTTATGATGATCTATTTGCCAGTTACAGTTTCAGGAAATTGTTTATTAAGAGCTGACAATATTTTTATTTTTTCTTTAGTTGAACCTATAATTTGGAAATGCATGTAAGGATTCGTGTTTAGTTATGAATCTAGAATGTTTGGTTAAGATCGCTTAACATGTTTCTTCTAGAGAATGAATTTTGAGTTAATTTAGTTGAGCCGACTGTTTGAAGTGAAACGTCTACTCATCTTGAGTCGTAGAGTTCTATTTGTGTTGCATGCTTAGTATGGTAGATGAAGAAGTTGTTGAAGAGTTTCCTACAAGCCGACTTGATCATATCTTTGGTGGAGGATACTTATAGAAGATCATATGTGATTGACATATGTGAGAGAGTGGAAAAAGAAGCAGTGTAGAATGTTTAATGTATTGGGCCAGTAAAGCTATATTATTCATCTATTGAAGCTCTACATGAAGAAGCTGAGAGTGTATACAATTCACTAGAACTGATCAAGACAACAAGTTTAATTCATAGTTCAATATCAAATATAGTGTATATATGTTGTGCATAAGGTTGTAGCCTTCATCATTTGAGTAGTGTACTCACAGATAGTGTGTCCTCACCTCTAAGAGGGTTATGTGTAAAATAATCCTAAGAGGGTCTGACCTTTGACCAAGTCACTGTACTTAATACATTCTAAAGATCAACATCTAACAGCATTGTAGGATCTTCTAACAAGCATCATTATACACTAGTGTAGTTATTTGTGGGTGCTAATTCCCATCGGGGTTTTTACCTATTTTGGGTTTTCCCTTAACCAAAATTGTGGTGTTATAATCAGTGTTATCTTATTGTGTTTATGCTTAATGTTATTTTGTACTTAATTAGATAAAGAATTGAATCTTGTATATAACTTATTCCCCCCCTTAGTTATCTCTTGGGACTATTCCTAATAATTGGTATCAGAGCCAAGTGCCTTGGAGAGAAATTTTGACATCTTAAGGTTGATCAAATGGTGTAATTTAGAAAAGAGAGTCCTAAGTTTGATGGAGAGAATAATCTTGACTAGAAAAAATAAAAATTATAACACATTTCCAGTGTGTTGATTTTGAGATTGATGAAGCAAATACTCAAAATATTGATGTTCTTTCTTTAAAAGACCTTGCAGACTAAGTTTCTACTATTAAACAAAAGGAAGTATTAACCAAAAATGCAATTTCCAAATAAGCCCTTATAAGTGCATTGTCTAACAATGAGTTTTCTGAGATGAAGAAAGTAGATAGAGTGATGCAGGGGCATCTCGACACTGGAAACATCTTAAAGATCTGGGCATATACATGGACGTATATGGTAATTGTAATATGACTTATTAAGTTTTTTGGTCTCTTATTAATGTAATTGGGTGTGAGACTCAATTAAATGTTAGTATTCTAATTATCTTAGACATAGAAGGTTTGTATGATCGTGAAGTTGACAACTTCATTTTCAACTCCACAATACATTACGAGTTCAATTCATTTGGAAACCATCTCCAAATTGGTCATTTCAATACATTGGAGTAATGGGAATTTAAAAATTAGTTATGTGAATTATCCAAAATGGAAATATTGGATACGATTTTATAACTACCTAGCATCTCTTTAAAGAGATAGTGTAACCAAATAGATAAGGCCCCAATAGAAATAAAAGAAAGCTATGGGCTGATAGAGTAAAGTGGCAAGTGAGAAAAGAATGGGGCTCTCTGGTGGCAGCCAGAGAGCCATGCAAAATGTAATTGCGATTTTCATAATAATGAAGTTTACTTCTGAGGGGATCGTTCTTGCGATATTGGTTGTGAAATGTTAATGCTTTTTGAAGTATCATCTTTTGTCTTATCATTTTCTTGTTGCACTTTCCTATTATGAAGAACCCCAATAGAGAAATGGATTCGGTTTTGTTTCTAAGTTGGATAGTTTTTTGTATTTGGCTTGGTTCATTGTTGACAACCAATATTAATTGAAATGTTTTGTTTAAGCAAGGAATCAGTTTGAAAACTTTTTGTAGATATTGATTACCTTATATCTTTGATTGAATGCATTGAGTTTAAGAATGGGTTTCAAAGAAAGCATTACTGAATAAGGTGTTGGTGCATGTGATTGATATCTTTACACAAAGAAAGGTGGCAGATCTTCATGCATGGTTGAGCTGTGATAGACCCGCGTGGGATTATTAGGCTTTATGTCTACGGTTTTTGAAGGAGATCAATGAATGATCTACAAGCAGAGAGGGTTTATATTAAATAAATGAATGTGTTTAAAGACCATTTCCAAGTCGATAGTCAAATACCATTTCAATTTGAAGGCAGCTTTAGAAAAGATGGTGTATGTCTATTTTCCACATTCTCAAGTTGGGAGAAGCCATATGGTGGTGATGTTACATGCATTTACATTCATCTCGGTCTTCGTGAGAGAAGAAAAGGTGACAGCCCGTGCCCCTTTAGACCCAAAAGGCACGATAGCTCAAGAATGTAAGGTGACTAATGGTGATATTGATTCACCCATATGTGTGGAAGATAGTAGCCACCTGTAAGGTAGTGAGCATGGCTGAAGACTGTAAGGTCGCATGAGACAAGCATGTAGTGTGTCGAAGGAGATAGCGAATGCTCATTGCTTAGTGATGAGTGGATCTAGGAAGGAGGAGATAATATGTAGGTTGATAGTTTGGTTGATTAAAATTATCATTATCAAAGTATGAAGATTTTGTGAGCCTCCAAGTCGATGGTCATACAGAAATATCATTAAAGATCAGTGAGATATGAAGATTTAAGAAAGATAACAGAGAGTTTTGGAGAGTGGAGCACTGGGTCAATTTTGTGCTACATCAGAATCATATCAGAGCCAGCAAAAGGTCTAGTGTTTTTGTGGGTAGAGATATAAATGGTGGCATGTGGATCCATCATAACTGCAATAAGGACATAGTTGCAATTGTGTGTTTGAAGATCTCAAGCTGGGATCTTGATACTATCTCCATCAAGTTGAAGTTGGGTAGAAGGTGCAAGAGAGAAACCACTAAGTAAAGGGTGGGAAGGATCTTCTAGAGTCTTGTATCGATAAGATGGCAGTAGGGTGGTGGTGTGAAGCAACAGTGTGAAGCATGATGGCTAGAAGGAAGTATGCACTCGGTTGATGGGAGTAATTTGAAAGAGATAGAGTACATAGCAGAAGCATTGACCCAGTGATGGTGATAAAGACAAGGAATCAAATGATTTTTTTATAGAACTCTCAACCGCGAATTTCCATGGGACATGGAAATCTTTAAAGTCTAGGAGTATGATGCAGGGGCATCTCAACACTAGAAATATCTTCAAGATCTGGGCATATACATGGACATATATGGTAATTGTAATATGACTTATTAAGCTTTTTGGTGTCTTATTAATGTAATTTGGTGTGAGACTCAATTGAATGTTAGTAGTCTAAGTGTTTTAGACATAGAAGGTTTGTATGATCATGAAGTTGACAACTTCGTTGATAAATCCATAATACATTATGAGTTCAATTCATTTGGCAACCATCTCCAAATCATTCATTTGAATCTGTTGGAGTAATGGGAAGTTGAAAATTAGTTATGTGAATTATCCAAAATGGAAATATCGGGTATGGTTTTATAACTACCTAACATCTCTTTAAAGAGACAGTGTAACCGAATAGATAAGGCCCCAATAGAAAGGAAAGAAAGCTATGGGCTGATAGAGTAAAGCAGGAAAAGAGAAAAGAATGGGGCTCTCTAGCGGCAGCCAGAGAGCAATGCAAAATGTAATTGCAATGTTCATAATAATGAAGTTTACTTCTAAGGGAATCATTCTTGTGATATTGGTTGTGCAATGTTAATGCTTTTTTTAGTATTATGTTTTGTCTTATCATTTTCTTGTTGCGGTTTCCTATTATGAAGAATCCCAACAGTGAAATGGATTTGGTTTTGTTTATGAGTTGGATAATTTTTTTGATTTGGCTTGGTTCATTATTGACAACCAATATTAAATGAAATGTTTTGTTTAAGCAAGGAATCAGTTTGAAAATCATTTGTAGATACCGATTTTCTTATATCTTTGATCAAATGCATTGAGTTTAAGAATGGGTTTCAAATAAACCGTTACTGAATATGGTGCTAGAGCATGTGATCAATATCTTTATGCAAAGAAAGGTGGTGGATCTTCATGCATGGTCGAGCTGTGATAGAACTGCGTGGGATTATTAGGCAATATGTCTATGGTTGTTGAAGGATATCACTACATGATATACAAGCAGAGAAGGTTTATATTAAACAACTGAATGTGTTTAAAGACCATTTCCAAGTCGATAATCACAGACCATTTCAATTTGAAGGTGGCTTTTGAAAACATGGGGAATGTTTATTTTCAACATGCTCAAGTTGGGAGAAGCCATATAATGGTGAGGTTACATGCATTTACATTTGGCTAAGTCTTCTTGAGAGAAGAAAAGTTGACGGCCCATGCTCCTTTAGACCCGAAAGGCATGATAGCTCTAGAATGTAAGGTGACTAATGGTGATATCAGTTCACCCATATGTGTGGAAGATAATAGCAACTTGTAAGGTAGTGAGCATGGCCGAAGATTGTAAGGTCCCATGAGACAAGCATGTAGTGTGTCAAAGGAGATAGCGAATGCTCATTGCTTAGTGATGAGTGGATTCAGGAAGGAGGAGATAATATGTAAGTTGATAGTTTGGTTGTTTGACATTATCATTATCAGAGTATGAAGATTTTGTGAGCCTCCAAGTCAATGGTCATACAGAAAGATCATTAAAGATCAGTGAGATATGCAGATTTAAGCAAGATAACGGAGAGTTTTGGAGAGTGGAGCACTATATCAATTTTGTGCTACATCATAGAGCCTATACAATATGGAAGTATCTAGAAGACATGTTTGAAGGAGATATCCAAGAAAAGAATGCACGCAGAAAGGCATGGAAGAAAATATATAACAATTTAGAGATGCTACCTGAAGAAAACATCAAAGCATACAATCAAAGGATTAATGAAGTAGTTGTAGGAATTGAAAACAATGGTGGAGAAATTTTAGAGGAAGATATAATGGATAAATTGATGAATACACTAACAAAATATTATTGGAGCAAGATAAACATTTTAGATGAGACTATGCAATTTTTAAAAGACTTCAAGAAAGAGACCTTGATCAAAAAAAATTTAGAATTTGAGATATCCAAATTGAAGAAAAAACCTAAAAGTGAAACAAACTTCAAAGCCTCAGTCCATGGTAAGAAATATTTGAACACTTCTGGTAATTTTGATAATGAAGATGAGGATAAAGAACTGGAATAATTCATTGCTATGATCACTAAGAAAGAAAGAAAAGGAAAAGGGAAATATGAAGGATAGTTACCATTCAAATTATTTTCATGTAAAAAGGTTGGTCATTTTGCATCTAAGTTCCCTACAAGAGTCAAGAAGTACAAAAAAAATTTCAAGACGAAATATACAAAGGAATTCTACTATGCTAAAGATGGAGTGACAGATGAAGATTTAGGAGAAGATGAAATTGGATTAATTGCAACTGAAGATATGGAAAAATGTTTGATGAAATGAACATTGAAGATGAAAAGAAAGCATAAGAGTTGACATTAATTTCCCAAGAAGACATCAGAACAAACTGGGTAATTGACAATGGGTGTTCACATCACATGGAAGGAGACAAAGATAGATTTGTACATCTAGATAAGTAAAAAGGTGGTATGGTTAGATTTGGAGACAACACTCCTAAGCCTATCATAGGTAGAGGAGCTATCACTTTATATGGAAAGAGCAACATTGATGATGTTTTGTATGTTGATGGTTTACCTAATAACCTACTAAGTGTTGGATAGTTGCTTGACAAAGGATATCTTTTGGAATTCAAAAACAACAAGTGAATCATTAATAAGAAAGGAGTTATGATTGCATCAGGTTCAAAGAATAAAGGTAATGTTTTTTAGCTCAATTCTGAAGCAAGTTGTTTTGTTAAAAAATTAGATGAAAGTTGGTTATGGGACAAAATATTATGTCATATAAATTTTGACAATATTTTAAAGATAAGCAATGTAAAGGCAGTAAGAGACCTTCCCATTATAGCAAGACCAGTTGATACTATGTGTAGGGAATGTGTTATGGGAAAGTATGTAAGGAAGTCATTCAAAAGTAAAGAGAACTTAGTAGAAAACAAATTGGATCTAGTGCATACAGACCTATGTGGAGCTAGTCAAAGAATATCATACTATGGTGAAAGATACTTTATTTTGTTTGTTGATGATTATTCTAGAATGATGTGGGTTGTGTTCTTAAAAGATAAATATAAAGCATTGATAATTTCAAAATATTCAAAGCTAAAGTTGAAAATGAGTCTGGATTAAAGATAAAATGTCTGAGATCGGATAGAGGCTGAGAATTCACCTCTAACAAGTTTTGTGAGTATTGTGAATAACATGGGATCAAAAGACAACTAAGTTCACCTAGAACCCCTTAGTAGAATGAAATTGGAGAAAGAATAAATAGGATCATACTTGAGACAACACGCACTATCATGCTTGAAGGAAAAGTTGCACACACCTATTGGAGAGAAGCAGTCAATGCTGCACTCTATACTATCAATAGATTTCAATTAAGGCTAGGTGAAAAAAAGACACCTTATGAACTTTGGTTTTGGAATGTACCTATAGTAAAATACTTCAGAATCTTTGGAAGAAATTGTTACATCAAGAGAGATGATGTTGTTGGCAAGTTTGATGCTACACGTGATAAAGGTATTTTTCTTGGTCACTCTAACAAAAGAAAAGCTTATAGATGTTTTAACTTGAGATTGAATAAAATCATTGAAAGTACACATGTGAAGATTGATGAGAAGTTTATGATTCAAGAGAGATACTATGATTATGTAGCTATGATTGAAGATGAACCAAGACCTATGAGTAAAGAAACAATTATTGAAGAAATGTTTGACTGCATTGATGTATCATGCAATGACCTTGAACCAAGTGAAGAGGAATCATAGATAACATATGAGAATGTCACACCTAAAGTTGCAAAATTCACATCTAAATATAATTCAAAGGAAGATATAATTGGAGATCAGAGCAGTAAAGTTATGACAAGATCTAGAGAAAAAGGTTTAACAGTTGATGAAGAGGTATGTTTACTTTCACAAATTGAACCTTTAAGTGTTTAAAATGCATGTAATGATTCATATTGGCAAAAGGAAATGAAAGAAGAGTTAGATCAGATAATTAATAATGAAACATGGGAATTGGTCCCTAGACCTTGTGACAAAAATGTGATTGGAACCAAGTGGATATTCAGAAACAAGATGAATGAAGATGGTATAGTGGTAAGAAACAAATCAAGACTGGTATGTAAAGGATATGCACAGAGAGAAGGTATTGATTACTCTGATACACTTTCCCCTATGAGCAGACTAGAAGCTATAAATTTTTTTGGTCTTATGCAACATTCAAGAACTTTAAATTATATCATATGGATGTCAAGTCACCATTCTTGAATGATGACTTGAAGGAAGAAGTCTACATAGAATAGCTTGAAGACTTTATTTTATCAGACAAACCTGATGTGGTATGTAGATTGAAGAAAGAACTCTATGGACTTAAGCAAGCCCCTAGAGAATAGTATGAAAGACTAGATGCTTACTTGATGAAGATAGTATTCAAGAAAGGAGCAAAAGATTGTAACTTATTCATAATAGAAACACCTGAAGGACTAGTACTTGTTGCTATTTTTGTTGATGACATTATTTTTTGTGGTAATGATAAGATTAGTGCATATTTTACTAAAGAAATATAGAGCGAGTTTTAAATGAGCATGATTGGACCTATCAAACAATTTTTGGGATTAAACGTACAAAAAATAGATAGAGGTATATTCATTATTCAGTCTAAGTATGTGAAATAAATATTAAAGAAATTCAAGATGGAAGATTGCAAGCCATTAAGCACCCCCATGATAATAGGATGAAATCTTGCTAAAGATGAAAATTATATAGAAGTTGACAAGACACTATACAAGTCTGTGATTGGAAAAATCAGACATCTTACTCAATCTAGACCAGATATTTCTAATTTTATTGGCATTATTGGAATAGTTGCAGCTGAACATAAACAAAATCACTTAATGAAAATAAAAAGAATATTTAGATACTTAAAAGGGACTATAAACTATGGCTTTTGGTATCCTAACTCCGAGAATGTAGAACTTCATGTGTATACAGATGTAGATTGGGCAGGTTGTGTTGATGATAGAAATAGTACCTCAGGAGGAGCAATATTTATTGGAAACATATTAGTTACTTGGACAAGAAAAAGTAGAATTGTATTTCTCAGTCAATAGTAGAAGTAGAGTATGTATTAGCATCATTAAATTTTTCTACAATTGTTTGGATCAAGTAGATTATAAGAGACTTTGGAATTCAGATTGATTATCCTATTTTTATTCATTGTGACAACACTAGCAATATCAATATGTCAAAGAACCCAGTGATGCATGCAAAGACAAAACACATTGAAATAAAATATCATTTTCTAAGAGAGAAAGTAGTAGATAAAGAATTAAAATTGGATTATGTGAGCACTAAAGAATAGTTAGCAGACATATTCTCAAAGAATTTAGCAAAAGATACTTTTGAATATCTCAGGGAGAAGCTGGGAGTAATTCCCCTCCCTGAGTATGTTTATAATTTGCAGCAAATGCATTCACCCTTTGTGACTGATGAATGGTTGACTACTCTACCTCCGGAGTAGCACCTGTGCTTAATTGTTTTTGGCACCCTTTGCCATTGATGTCAAAGGGGGAGTATATAGTCTGGGGGAGTATATAGTCATTAAAAATCAGATGCAACAGTTAAGGGGAGTTTTTTTTGTGGATATTGAGAAGATTGTTAAAACAAAGAATACTTTTGGACTGATGGTGTTTTCCATATCATATGTTTCCATCAATATCAAAGGGGAAGATTATTGGAGATTTTCCTTTGGGCCAGTGGTTGACTATACATTTGTCATTGATGAAAACATATAGTATGCATCAGTGTCCTATATGTAATTCTTAGTATGGAAATGTCAGAGCATTGTGCAATTATTTTTATGTTGTAGACATATTCATTATGCTATGTTAATAGACGTAGATTCAGTTGTGCAGTTGAAGTTGAGTTATGATGATCTACTTGCCAGTTAAAGTTTTAGGAGATTGTTTATTAAGAGTCGATAGTATTTTTATTATTTCTTTAGTTGCACCTATAATTTGGATATGCATGTTTGGATTCATGTTTAGTTATGAGCTCATAATGTTTGGTTAAGGGCGCTTAACGTGTTTCATCCAGAGAATGAAGTTTGAGTGAATTTGGTGGAGCCAAATTTGTGAAGTGGCATGTCTACTCATCTTGAGTTGTGTGGTTCTATTTGGGTTCCATGCTTAGTTTGGCCGATGAAGAATTTGTTGAAGAGTTTTTGACAAGCCAACTTGATAATATTTTTGGTGGAGGATACTTATAGTAGATCATTTGTGATCAAAATACGTGAGTGGAAAAGAAGCAGTGTAGAATGTCTGATGTATTGGGCCAGTAAAGCTATATTATTCATTAGTTGAAGATCTATGTGAAGAAGCAGAGAGTGTATACAATTCACTGGACTTGATCAAGATAGCAGGTCTAATTCATAGTTCAATATTAGATATAGTGTTTATGTATTATGCAGAAGGTTACTGCCTTCATCGTTTGAGCAGTGTGCTCAGGAAGAGTGTGTCCTCACCTCTAACAGGGCTATTTGTAAAAGACTCCTAACAGGGTCTAACCTTTAACCAGGTCACTGTAATTAATGCATTGTAAATATGAACTTCTAATAGGGTTGTAGGATCTTCTCACATGGATCATTATACACTAGTGTAGTTATTTGTGGGTACTAATTCCCAATGGGGTTTTTACCTATTTTGGGTTTCCCCATAACCAAAATTGTGGTGTTATAATCTGTGTTATCTTATTTTGTTTATGATTAATGTTATTCTATACTTAACTTGATAAAGAATTAAATCTTGTAGATAACTTATTCACCCCCACCCCCTCTCAATTATCTCTTGGGACTATTCCTAACCATTGGTATCAGAGCCAAGTGCCTTGGAGAGAAATTTTAACAGCTTAACGTTGACCAGATGGTGTACTTTAGAAAAGAGAGTCCTAAGTTTGATGGAGAGAATTATCTTGATTGGAAGAACAAAATGATAGCACATTTGTAGTGTGTTGGTTTTGAGATTTATGAAGAAGCTACTCAAAATATTTATGTTCCTTCTTTAAAATACCTTGTAGAAGAACATTCTAATGTTAACCAAAAGGAAGTATTAACCCAAAATATAATTTCCTAAGAAGCTCTTATAAGTGCATTATCTGACAGTGAGTTTTCTGAGATTAAGAAAGTAGATAGAGCCTATACATGTGGAAGTATCTAGAAGACATGTTTGAAGGAGATATCCAAGCAAACAATGCATGCAAAAAGACATGGAAGAAAAGACATAAAAATTTAGAGATGCTACCTGAAGAAAACATCAGAGCATACAATCAAAATATTAATGAAGTAGTTGCAAGAATCAGAAATAATGGTGGAGAAATTTAAGAGGAAGACATAATGGATAAATTGATGACTACACTAACAACACATTATGAGAGAAAGATAAAAATCTTAGATGTTTAAAAAGACTTCAAGGGAGAGACCATGATCAACAATATTTTAGCATTTGAGATATCAAAATTGAAGACAAAACCTAAAAGTGAAACAACCTTCAAAGCCTCAGTCCATGCTAAGAAATCATTGAACACTTTTGGTAATTTTGATAATGAAGATGAGGATAAAGAACTAGAATAATTCATTTATATGATCACTAATAAAGAGAGAAAAGGAAAAGGAAAACATGAATCACAATTACCATTCAAATGCTTTTCATGCAACAAGTTTTGTCATTTTGCATCTAAGTGCCCTAGAAAAATCAAGAAGTACAAAACAAATTTCAAGCCTAAATATATAAAGGAATGCTACTATGTTGAAGCGTGAGTGACAGAAGAAGATTTAGGAGAAGGTGAAATTGGATTCATTGCAAAGGAAGATATGGAAAAAAAATGTTTGATGAAATGGACATTGAAGATGAAAAGAAAGCATAGGAGTTGGCATTAATTTCCCAAGAAACCATCAGAATAGATTGGATCATTGATAGCAGGTGTTCACATCACATGACAAGAACTTGTCTTGTAATTCCATGTTGATTACAAAAGTTAGTGAATTCATCTGAAATAAATTCTTCTCCTCTATCTCATCCTAGATATTTCAATTGCTTTCCACTTTGTTTTTCAACTATATATTTATACCATTTGAACATCTTAAATGCTTCAAAATTTTCTTTTAAGAACATAATAGTCATCATTCTAGAATAATTATCAACAAATAGAATGAAGTATCTATCACCATAATAGCTCTTTTTTCTCATTGGTCCACATAAGTGAGTATGAACTAACTCTAGAATAGGATTAGATGTGTAGGTTTCTCTCTTGGAGCTATAAGTTTTCATTTTACCTTTTTGACAATTCTTACACATGACATGGTCAGGTTTTGACATGCTCGGTAAACCTTTTACTTTCCTTTTCTTTCTTATCCTAACCATGTCAAAATTCACATGACATAACCTTTTATGCCACAACCAAATGTCCTCATTTCTAGGAAATAAACAACTGGTGTTAATATCATCAAGATAGAATAGATTACCATTGTTTGATCACCTTTACCAATCAACCTTCATGTTCCATTATAGATATTTTCCTTTTTGTTCTCAAATGCAACTCGGTGTCTTGTGTTATTCAGTTGTGAAACACACAATAGATTATAGTTAAGTCCTTTCACCCAATATGAATTTTCACATTTGATCAGATTACTCAACATGATGGTTCCTTTACCTTCCACTAGACAAGGTGAGTCATTACCCATCCTTATTGATCCACCATTATAATATTCAAAAATTTCAAAATTTTCCTTATCTCCAGTCATGTGGTGAGTACAACCACTATAAATAATCCAAAAATCATTTTTACTAACCTTAGATATGAGTGTAGTTTCAACATACCTTTCTTCTTCGTCTGAATCATCCTTCATAGCAACAAATACTACCTCAATAAATTCATCAGATTCGGTGTCAGTATTTTCAGCTTTGTTCTCAACCATGTAACAATCTTTCTTTCCTTTGTCCTTGTAGTTTCAATGTTCTCTTCTATCATAGTGTTGGTTGCTTCTATAGTCTCAGTCATCACTTTTGTCAAGCTTCTTTTCATAAGATCTGTCACTATTTCTTTCATCTTTTCTCTTGTTAGGGTATCTAGGAGCAAAGTGTCCAATTTATTTGCAATTAAAATAGACCAATGGTAATTTTCTTTTGTATTTGCCTTTTCCTCTTTGCAATCTTCTAGCCTTTAGTGCTTCAATTTCATCAAGTTCTTATTCATCACTATCACTTTTACTATCATTTCTCATAGTGTGTTTATGACTTGATTTACTTATTTTTAGAGAAGACTTGAATGCAGACTCAATATTTGGTAAGACATTGTTGTCAAATTAATTCATCTCAAATGAAATAAGTCTAGCAATCAAACTATCTATAGTAACATTGTTATTTTCTACTACTCTCATTTCATGAATTGTGGGTACTTTGATAGCATAGATAGGAAGTAAGGTTCTTTGAATTTTACTTACCATTGTTTCTTCCTCAAGTACTCCTCCTACTCCTCAAATAGAATTAACAAATTCCTTGATTTTCCTACTATACTGAGTGATTTTTTCTCCTTCTTTCATTCTGAGGTCATCAAACTTTCCTCTTAGGATTTCAGCTTTAGCTCTTAGCTCATTAGTGTCTCCTCCATGTACTAGATTGATTTTTTCCCATATTTTATATGTAGTGGTGCATGATTTGACATCTTCAAATTCAGCATCAGATAGTGAAGAATCAAGTTCTATCATTATAGAATTGTGTTCATGTTTATCTCATAATTGATCAATAGTTAGAGGTCCTGCCAATGTAGCATATTTAGTATTCGAGTATTGTGTGACATCATTTCCAATACCTTATAGATGGAGTCTTATCCTTCTTTTACATGATGCAAAGTTTTCCTTGTTCAAATTAGGCACATCCCTTTTACTCATCTTGTGATCTTTAGCTTGAGTCCTTAAACTCTCTTCCAAGCACACTAGCTCTGATACCAATTGTTAGAGTAATTGAGAGGGGAGGGGTGAATCAGTGGCCTAAAAAATTAATCAAATAATCCTACCAAATTTTATATTAGAAATATAATACCTTTAGTTATCTTTCATTCCTAAAAGATATATTCCTATAAGCAATCTTATCAAATATATACTGCTTGTTGAATATTTTGTTTATCTTTTTCTATCCTTTAACGAATAGCAGTAAATAAACTTAGTGTTTACCAACTAATCCTATTTTAGTAATGTGTAAAGCCAAACATAAAATAAATGAACCATATACACATTTGACACACGTATTTTTAACGTGGAAACCTTGTTACAGGAAAACCCACTTGGGACCAGTAACCAAAAATTTTCACTCTTCTAAAGTGAGCTCGGTGAAGAGACAACCCTATTAAAGGTTACACACACACTATTAAGTGTGACCTTGTTAGAGGATTTAAAACTAATAGTTTATCATTTGACCTAGAATTCACAATGTTGTCAACATGAAAAACATTTTGATACTCTTGAGTATCTCAATACAATAAGGATGGTTAAATACCACTCAATTAAGAGATTTTCTGAATCAATGGTTAAACTGAAATAGTAAATGAATTGTTTAACAATTAAACTTTAACTTGCAGATTTTTAGATCTATTTTTAGTCCACAATACCTCTCTGATCAATGTTCTCTTCAATTCATTTTCTCCCCTTCTTTCTTCTTTCTACTCGGTGAATCCTCTTGCTTCTATTTCTCAGTGTCTGCAGAATTCTTGGCTCTATTCTTCATCCTGTATGATCAGATCTACATGAAGACTTCTATCTTCACCAGAATCATATTCAGCATTCCTATTTTCATAAAGAATTACTTTTCTATTTATATTGACATGATTTCATTGTTTACTGTCCTTGTTTTTCTTTTTCTTGACAAATATTACTTCTTGATCTGCAAATCTCACCATGCATTGATTTAATCTATAAATCTTTTCTTTATTTTTATTTTGTAGATTTATCTTTGACAACTATGATTAAAAATTTCTTTAAATCTTTAGTTCAACTAATCAATGAAAAAATAAATAAATCAATCAGTTAACTTTAAATCTAGCTCCTACCAGCTAAGTGTTTTGTTGTTTTCTAACTCTAGATGATATTTGTAATCAACTCTTAGTTTTATCAGTCATTGAATCTAGCTTTCCTTGGGCATCAACTTCAATTATTCTTGGTGACCACTTCAGTTATGCTTGGTGTTGTGGTGCTTGGTACACATTGTGAACTTCTCTAGGTTCTCTATCCGTTGGTGTGCATTGTCCGTTAGTGTTTACCGTCACTCAGTGTACACTAAATTTTTTTGTTTACCAATAACATAAACTTTATCTCTTTGGTTTCTTGAAGTCTATTCCAATATGTATATGATCAATCAGATTATATCAAGTTGACATAAATTAATATACAATACATTAACTAATTTAATGTTTGCATTTACTTTCTTTAGCTCGATGATCATGAACTTATCATCATAAAATATTTAATCAATTATAGTTCATCAGAATTGAGGGTCATGGGTATATTAGTAGGAGTTTAGGATTGATGAGGGTGTGTTTTTTCTTTTGAATATGTTAAGGCATTTTGAGTACATGTTGTTGGATCAAAGAGTGGATCGCAGAAGTGAGTTTTGAGCCATTTTTAGGAAGCCATGGTTATAGGCTTGATTTGGTGAGCATTTGTGAGTTGGGTTATTTCTAGAGTGTACATGACCAAAAAATTATCAAAATCCTTGTATTTACTTCATTTCTAGAGACTTTGGTGAGTTTCAAGGTCAAGGAGTACACCCATGATAGGGTTTCTTTGTAATTTTGGCTATTAGGCCTAGGGATGAAAATTGAGACAACAGTTTAGAAGGAGAATTTTCAAAACAAGTATTCTTGGTTTCAAAATATATTTTATAAATTTGAAGAGATTATCTATATCCATAATTGGTTTTGGAATTCATTTTGGAAAATTTGGAGAAATATACAAATCTCTCGTTGGATAGGGCTAGTAGGACATGACTAAGAAGAGGACTTTTGATTTGGGTGAAGAATCACTAAGAGGAGTGACTTTGGCTTTTGTAGTGGAGAGGTTTGGAATGGGTTAAGAACATTAGAATTTTTTGGAACACTGACCAAGGTAGTTAATGGTTTTTTGATGGTAAGTTTGAAGACAAACATAGAGCATGCAACTTGGTTGAGTGATTGGGTATGAAGGTGTGGAAGAAGAATTAAAGATGTGGTACCTAGTGGGGTAAAAGATGTTGAAATTGACCTCTGCTAGGTTTATTGAGTGGGTTACCTCTGCTAGGTTTATTGAGTGGGTTAGGGCCTGGTATAGATCCTTTTTTGAAGGAAGAACTAAATTTTTATTTCAAAAAAAGGAGAAAATTGACATTCTCCTAAGAATATTTGAAGTCCACCACTAGCCTCTGCATCAATTTAGTACATATCCCTGTTAAAGGATAGAAACCCCATTAGGGGTATACAAGGAGCTCACTTCTCTTACAAAAAAAAAATTATGTTACAATGACGGAGCATAGGACGAAGCAATCCATGAATGGGTAACCCAAGAGAGCACCTCTCTATAATGGGGGGGGGGGTTGGGTCATCCGGTCTAGAAAGAATGAATCCAGGGCTAGTAAATACTCATCGATCTATGTTGTCAGTATGGTATATATAACATGTAGGGTGGGTCTCTTTCCTCTACTTCACCTTCACCCCCATGCTCAAGTCCCACCTCCTGAGGGATTCTGATTGAAAGTGGGTAGGATCAATATGAACTATACAAGCATCTTCTATGCTCAAGTAGTCCCAATAAAATCTTGTAACATATTTTGTCTTATTCTGACATCACAATACATATACACATTCCATACACCTCTTTTCATCTCAAAACATCTTCACTTATATACTTGATCTCAAGGATTCTTCCAATCGACCCACAAGTACATCTCAATTTGTGTCCAACACTTAATCAAATAGAAAATATATAGATGGTTATCATACATAAAAAAAAATTAGGGTAAGACCCAATAAAATCAAAAGTAGAACTTTTGGGTTCAACAAAATAATTCCTTAAACATCACAACCACTCATCTTTCCTATATCACTGATGTATTATCTTCGCATAAATTCAAAAAGTTGTAAATCTATCTATTCAACTCCAAAATACAAGTGACATTTACTGAAGGTCAATTAAATCACATAGAACACTCTTCTAAGATCAAAGGTCTTAAGACATCACATATTGTGCTCACTAGTCAAAACTGGGTAACTATACCCTATCAACTACTTCCTAGACTTATATTTTTTCAAACAAAATCTCCCAAACTGAAATGTACACCAAGAAACCATAAAAATAAGTAGTGTTTGCATAAATGAAAACCCTTATGCAATACTCACTGGGCCATTTCCAAAAACATTAGCATCCTTCATCTACTTCAGTTGTACTATTAAAATTTGGTCCAAATGGGTTACATTTTAAGGCTTGTTTCCAATGTATATGTGTGACTTGGTTGTACACCATTGATCACAATTTCACCATATAAAAACACTTTTTATGAAGAGCATAGTGTTGGTTTATTTTTATGTTGCAACAAAAATAACAACAACCTCTTCTTCTTATGACTATTTTTATAGAGAAGCCATCTCCAAATATTGATTCATGCAAGAAAAGGACCAACTAACAAGAACTCTTACAATACTTCTACTCTTTAAGTTCTGCTATACTAAGGTGGGATACCCTATAATACCTTATGATATCTCTATATGGCATTATCAAGCAGTAATCTCACAATAAATCAACATAACCGGGAGATACTAGATAATTGGCTAATTACCCATTGAACATAAACCATGAAATGGAGCATGAGATAGGAATTCACAAAAAAACTTACAAAAATATATACTTAATGGATTTAATGTTTTTTTATAAGAGAATAGATCCAATATGCAACTAGGTATGCAATAGCACATAACTTATCAGCTTTAGATCAGTACTTTATCCATTGGGCTACACTCTTATTCAAATACAATATATTGAAATCAATATTCATCAAAGATTCTAGGTCATAAACACAATTATCCAAACCCCTACTACCAATAAAATCCTAGCAAATATCAAATGAATCTATTCATTAATCAGAGCCTCGTTTAATCTTATCCTAGATTAGAACTCTCAAATAAGTACATAAACATAGAGAAATTCTACGCTAATGAATCCAAAACTTCATAAATCACAAGGCACATAACACATGAGAGATTGGAATCTAGATCTTTGTATTAATTTTAGAGAATCATATTGAAAAATACAAAATGTACTTAGAGAAAACCTCTTCAATAACCTGCAAAACATCTCTCAGCTTTTATTTCTAATTATCACATCTATCTAGTACAAACTATACTATATTTCCTCTTTGATTGAAACTTTACAAAATTGCTTACAATCCAAATTTTCCATCCATTTTCAATGATCTTCGGAATCCTTTTATGGAATAGGATTGCAACAAGATATTGATCAATTGGAGTAAGGACAAAAAAGTGACTCAAAAAAAAGACAAAATAACAAATGAAGTGATAATCACTTTTGTTACAATATATATTCAAAATATTTTGTCTTCTGACCGCCTGGGTGCTTGTAACTACTATAAAGTTGTTTGAAAGTAGCCACCTGGAATCTACTGTCCTTGTACTTGTTGATGTAGGATCTTTACCTTTGTCTTTCTTATTCACCAATTAGGAACACTTCCACTTATTTTCTTTCACATACTGCCACGTTCTCCTTGATCAACTGTATCATATTTGTCCTTCTCAGAGGTATACATCTCATCACTTGGCCAAGTGAAAACAATGACTTCATCTTTTCTGATGTTAATCTCATCCCAACTGACACTAGCCTTCTTAATTTCTTCATTCCAGAATTCAAAAAATGCCTTGGATTTTTCAATGATTTCCACAGTTTGGACAAACAAAATCCTTCTTTCCAAAGTAATAATATTGTTGGTCCTGGTTGCCAATGCCTCATTCATTTGTCTCAGCAACAATGCTTCAATATTTATGTCACCACTCTTATTGAAAAGGTAAGGAAACATCTCATATCTATCCTTTCAATATTCTTTCCCCAAATTTTGTATCTTCCTGATGATGATACTTCTCTTTATGTCCATATCCACCATTAATTTTAAGCATTTATAAGTGTTGGTTAAAACAATATCAATATTGTTTTCTTCCCTAGATGTGGAATAGAATAATTTCAACTCAGCCTTCTTTCCTTTCCAACTATCCATGATCAAGCCCCACTTATCCTTGTCTGTGTCATACTCATTTATTATGCTAATAACCCTTTTTCTTAGAAAATAAAGAGTAGTAGGACTTAATTCCTTAGTACACTACATGAGAGTGGCATGTATTTTATTAGAGTACCTTCATTGTACCAATGAATATGTTTCTTTAATTACTGAAGACTCTTCAATCCATTTCTCCCTTGATTCTTCTAATGTGTCCTTTGAGAAATCAATATTTACTTTTCTAATTCCAAGTTTGCTTGTGTAATAGGACTTGATGGCATAGGGGAAGGAGGGAAAGTCACAATTGGGCTAGATGAAATAGGCATATGTGGTTCTTCTTTTATCATCCCTTGAGGATCAAATTGGGATATTTGTTTTCCCTCTAGGATGGAAACTTTCTTGTCTTTTTCAATAGACTTTACCCTTTCATAATTATATGCTTTCATGACTATCTCATATTTTTCCCTTAGGCTTTTGATTTCTTATTCCTATTTCTCAACTAATTTCATACCAAATTTTTCTGATTCTAGAGTAAGGTTAGCTGCTTCTTCCCCTGAGGCACCTACAAATCTCTTTACTAACAGGCTGTCTGACTGTTCAACATGGTCACCTTCAATAGTTCTCTTATTCTCTTTCTTCTTGATAGACCACATTACTAGTGCTGCATAGTCTTCACTAAAGTTGACACTAGTAGAAACTCCACTAGTGTGCACTGGTCTGGTATCTTTTCTAATAGCATCAAACGCAATGGAATCAGTAAGATCACACTCTAGAGGGATAAGGATTCCTTCCTTCTTTACTAGTTCTCTACCTTCTTCAGGAGTGATTTTGTCAAAATTAGCTACCATCTCCTTCTTTACTTTCTTTTTTAATGTCATTTCTATCTCTATCTAGTTGATCATCCAGCAACTTCTGACATTTCTCTTTGAATTCATTAATGTGAATTCTCCAAAGGAATTGAATGAAATCTCTTTCTTTAATAAATTGGTCATCTGACAAGAATTCATCACTAGCTTTCTTTGTGATAGGATCCAATTCCTTCCCAGAAAACTCAACTACTGTCAAGTCAATTTCAACATGTTTAGGTGCCTCTGACACTCCTTCTTGCAGTTGCTGGGCTATAACAAAATTATTTCTTGTATTTCCCATTTGCACTAATTTCTCAACAATGACATGTTCATCCATGTGCAGGGGAGATTGGGAAGGGGAATAAATATCATCTTGTTTTTGGTCTTTTCCTTCCACCCTTTGCCTTTTTGGAGATGCCAATGATTGGGTACTGAATTCTAATGTTATTTTCCCCTTTTGGTTGGAGGTCTTTTCAACTCTTGGCATAATTTTTCTATATCCTCTCCATTGGTACACCACATATTTTCCTAGTGGAACAACCCTTCACTGTGTAGTTATGATCAAAATAGCTTTGGTGTTTTATGATTTTTTTTCCATTACCTTCTTCTTATTTTGTTCTAAGGATTAATTAATATCTTCAAACATGCTCATTAGGGATTCCATCTTCTTTTCCCAGGGCATAAATTCTTTCAAAGGATCATAAGCTTTATCAAAATGATGGACAAAATCTAATTATTTCTTATAAATTAACCATTTTTCCTTCTTGATTTCTTGCTCCATCAAGTCAAATTCATTTCTAATTATATCCTTAGGAAAATTAAACTCATGTTCTAGAGCTAAACATTTAGTTCTCTTTCTGAACATGTCACTATTGAATCCCTCATTATCTGGACATCTTTCCACTAAGGTTGCCAATTGATAAGGCTCCAAGTATTTGTGAAACTGTGTCCATCCTCCTATAGTAATAATTAAATAGTGTACTTTTGTGATGGTTGGGAAGATGTTGTCCTTCATTTTTCCATTCAATCCTTCTTCTTTAAACCCACCTAGTTATCTTAGGATTTCTTCCATGCCTATCTTGAGTGGAACCCTATAAGGGAGAACATTTGGAGTTCCTCTGAAACCATAGAACCTGATAGCTTTTGAAACAAGGTATAAAATGAAGTCAGTACAATTGTGAACAATCTAGAATTATTTAACATACTCCATTGGTCTCAAAAATTTCAACACATCTATAAGAATTCTTGGGTTGTCAGTTCATAATAGCGCTCTAAGCCTAGATGCAAAACATCTATCAAAATCAATAAAATTGGCCTCTTGCCTATCCCAACACAAATCAGTACTCCAGAACTGAACTGGAAAATCTTCATCATCCTAGAATTTGATAATATGCATTTCTTGCTCAAAATTGTTTGCATTATTATACAAGATCATGTGCATCATCATAGATTACCATCCAAATCACTTAACTATCTTATACTCTTTGATGCCTACTAGACCTTGATGCATGAAATTAGCAATACAATTAGCAATGTCAAAGACAAAAGACAAATATGGATGCCAAATTTGGACCATCATAAGCATAAAATGAATAGGCATTATTGTCTCCTCATCTTCTCCAAGAACATGACATAGGGCACTATACATCCCTATAGCCTTGACACTAAAATAATCCAATTTGAAGGGCTCTAGTGTGTTAGGGCCTACTACAATTAAACCCCCTATCTTATTAAATTATCCTTTCAAAGGCCCAATTCTGAATTAGTCCCTTTGATTCTCATAAATTTCTTTGAAATACTCAAAATCTATGTCATCCATCTAAACATAAATGTCATTCAACTTGAAAACCTTTCTTATCTCATCAGCTGCGACATTCAATAATATGTTCCCATCTGTATCTCTCAAGAACCTAGACACCTTATCATGAGTTTTAGAAATTGTAATTAACAATTTTGTGTCCATAAATACTCCAAGAACTACCAATTTCCAAATCCCATATGTTACAGTGTCTTAGTAATAACTGAGAGGGGGGGGGGGGGGGGTATTAGTGGNGGGGGGGGGGTGTATTAGTGGCCTCAAGAATTAATCCTTAAATCAACCCTTAAAAACTTATAACCATAAATTATTTCTCAAGTTATCTTTTGTCCTACAAGATTAATGCCTTGAATAACTTATATCAATTTACTACTTGTTGGATTGCTCTATTAAACCTTCTTCTTTATGTTTACTGATAAGCAGTCATCTATTTACTGAAACACAGTAAATATGTAGAGTATACTGATATATCTAGAATGAATTATGTAAGATACAAAATATTAAAGAAATGAATCATACACACATAACACATGGATTTTAATGTGGAGACCCTGTTGAGGGAAAAAACCACTAGGACCGGTACCCCAAATTTTCACTCTTCTAAAGTGAGCACTGTTAAGAGTCAACCCTGTTAAAAATTACAAACACAATGTTAGGTGTGACCTTGTTAGAGTATTTTATACATAGAGGTTGTTACATAGTATCGGGCATCTAATGTTGCCATCCTTGAATCAGTCTCTTTCTTATAATATCAATAGGCATTAGGCATATCCAATGCTACTTTCATGAATCAACCTTTTTGGCACTCCTTGAGATGCACCTCAATATATAGAAGACTACTAAGTCCTTCTCAGTTAAGAGACTTGATGCTTCAATGGTTAAACTGAAACATTATGACCTATTCATATTGCAACTTAAATTATAGATTTTTATATCTATTTAAGTACATTACCTCTATGACCAATGTATCAATTCAATCCTTGTGCTCCATACTTTCTACTTTGTGATGTTGTTCTCAGTGTTTGTCAGTGTCTGTAGAATGTCTTAGCTCTTCCTTCAGTTTGTTCGATTAGCACTACATGAAGTTGTTCCTCATCAGTTTCTCTTCAACATCCTATTTCTATTCACTCCATTTAACCCCTTTTTAAAATGAATGAAGCTCGTCTCTTATAGACATAATATTCATTGTTTCTTGGTTCTTGATTCTTGGTGTGATAAACAATCTAGCCAATTTGGTTTAAATCATAACTCTTGATTTGTCTCGTAGATATCTTCTTGCCAAGTGTACAAATCAACTTTAAATCAATTACTTATCTCTGACTTTATCTAGATGAATAAAACAATGATAAGAATCCGTTAACTCTATCTTTAGTTTCTTGCCAGCTAGGCATTTTGTCATTTTTTGAACTCTCTGTTCTGTTGGTCAATACTTTAGTTAGTCATTGGTGATAACTGACTATTCCATCGGTGTGACTTCAGTTGTCATCAGGATCTCCATCCTTATCTTTTCCATTGGGCAACATTGAAATTCTATCCTTCAGGTTACTCTGTGTTTTTCTCATTGGGCAACATTGTAACTATGCTCATTGGTAATACTGTGTATTTCTTTGTTAGGCAACACTCTGACTTTGTTCTTTTACTCTGACTTTCGGGTGCACTCCATTGGTGTATAAAGTCACTTAGTGAATACTAGAGTTGTATGCATTACTGATTATCATATATTTGAATCATGAGTTCTTTGAAGTCTTTGGTAGTGTTTCCATGACCATATATGTTATATTAAGTTTACATCAATGACAATATAATACATTAACTGATTTAATGCCTTGCATGATCATCAACTTAACATCTTCAAATATTTAATTAGTTACATGTCATCAATTTATCCCTTTGGCATTGATGGCAACATACTATATTATCATACTATACTATTTCTAATACAATATAAAATATATAGTTTCATCAAGATTTCCAAATGTAACTATTACAAATGTCTGGTTTTCGGTAAGCTCAAGTAGCTTTGATTTGATTCTTGTAGGCTTTCTATCTATCTTCAATCCCTTCACTAGATGGATGTAGAATCTTTCTTCCTCTAGTTTGATGTGTTCTCCTTTTGTGTCAAACTCTCTCCCTTTGACTGGTCTCCTTTCGTTAGATGTGTTCTATTTCAGTTATCAACAACTCTCCCTTTATATAATACTCTCTCCCTAAGGATATAATCTCTCCCTATTGGAGTAATGTGATAATGGATAATCTCTCTCCCTTTCTAGAAGGATTTGATAATATGGATAATCTCTCTCCCTTTGATAGAAATGCCAAACAAATATCTCATAGATATATGTCATTAATGTCAAACAATATTTTATCCCTATCCATAATATATTCCTTCAATTTTCCTTATCCATCAGTAATAAAATGATATGCTGTGGTGCTTTGTGATGATATATACCTATTTGTATTTAGATGTAGCTTTGAATTTCATCTCTTTTCTTGCATCAATCATGAATGATATTATGATAATATGTAGGCTAATGCAGCCTTCTAGTCAGCTTACTGACTAGTAGACAAGGGTCTAATCCCTAGTCTCTTTCTCATGTACTCAAATGCATCCTTTGGTAGTGTCTTGGTGAAGATATCAGCAAATTGTTCTTTTGATTGCACATACTCAAGTATCACCTCCTTTTCCTGAACTTGTTCTCTCAAATAATGATACTTGATAGAAATATTCTTTGTTTTAGCATGCATGACTAGATTTTTGGAAATGTTAATTGCACTTGTATTATCACAATAGATAATTACTGGTTCCAAAATTTGCATATGCATACCTTCTAGTAATTTTTTGATCCATGCAATATTTGAGTAGTTTGCAGCAGCTGCAACATACTCTACTTCTGGAGTAGATTTTGAGTTGCATCCTTGTTTCTTGCTGATCCATGTGACAAGTTTGTCACCCATGAAGAATGCTCCTCCATTTGTGCTCTTCCAATCATCAATATTTCCAGCCCAATTAGTGTCGGTAAAGACGTGAAGTTCAAATTTGCCTTCTCTTCTGTACCATAAGCCATATTCCTTGGTATTCTTTAGATATCTTAGGATTCTTTTCACAGCACTCATATGTGACTCTCTGGGATTAGCAGAAAATCTAGCAACTATTCCTACTGCATGTGCAATATCTAGTCTAGTATGTAGAACATACATGAGTTTTCCAATCATTGATCTATACAAAGTTTTATTTACCTCTATTGAATTGTCTTCCTTTGTCAGTGTGCATCCAGTTGCCATTGGTGTTCCAATTGGTTTGGATACTTCCATCTTGAATATTTTTCAGTACTTCTTTAATGTACTTGGATTGTGTAATGAAAATACCTTCTCCTTGTTGCATGATCTGTAGACCAAGAAATAAATTGTTCTCTCCGAACATAGACATCTCATACTCTTTTATCATCTCATTAGAAAATGATTTTCATAGCATATCATTACCTCCAAATATGATGACATCAACAAATATTTCAACAAATAAAAGTGTTAGCATCAGTATCTTCCTTCAAATAAAGATTACTATTTTCAATAGTCCTTACAAATCCAATACTTATAAGATAGGAATGAAGTCTTTCATACTAGGCTTGGGGTGTCTGTTTCAATCCATATAGGGCTTTCTGAAGTCTACATACCATTTCCCTCTTGTCTAGATCAACAAACCCTTCTGGTTGTTTAATGTATACCTCTTCTTCAAGTATTCCATTCAGGAATGAAGACTTGACATCCATTTAACATACCTTGAATCCTTTATATGTAGCATAAGAAAGTAATATTCTTACTCCTTCTAGCCTAGCAATGGGTGCAAAGGTCTCTCCATAGTCAATTCCTTCTTCTTGTGCATACCCCTTTCATACTAGTATTGCTTTATTCCTTATGACTTCTCCATTCTCATTAAGCTTATTCTTGAATATCCATTTTGTACCAATGACATTCTTGTCATCTAGTCTTGGTACAAGTGTCCATATCTTATTTTTCTGTATTTGTTCAATCTCCTATTCACAGCACTAATCCATTCATCATTATCTAGTGCAACATTGACAGATTTTGACTCATAATCACAAATAAGACATCTTGTATTTAAAGACTTACTTCTAGTTCTCATACCAACCCTTTTATCTCCTATGATCTAGTCCCGTGGGTTCTTTCTGACATATCTTGCAAGTACAGGTACCACTCTTTGTCTATCAGCTTGATCATCATTTTGTTCATCATTTTGTTCTTCATCAACTTGTGCATCATCTTGAGAAATATTTTGATCGTCATTATTTGTAGCCCTATGCTCGGTTGCAATGATTTGTTGCTTAGGATCTCTACACTATTGGTAGGGTAGAGTGTCATGTTTTTCATTGTAAGTGAACTTATTGTATCCTCTGGTTATTTAGTGTTTTCCTATTCATTCTTCTCTCTAAATTCATCTATCTTTACATTTACACTTTCAATAATTTTGTTAGAGGCTTTTTTTATACATTTATAAGCATTGCTCTTGGTAGAATACCCTATAAAAATTACTTCATCACTCTTGGAGTCAATTTTTCCATTTCTATCATCTTTTAAGATATAACATTGACTACCAAAAATTTTGAAATAACTTACATATGGTGTGTATCCATACCATAGCTCATAAGGTGTCTTTTTGGTGTCTTTCTTCAATTGTACTCTATTTAATGTGTAAATAGAAGTATTGACAGCTTCCCTCTATAAGATTTGGGTGATGCCTTTTCTCTATCATCAGTGTCCTTGCACAATCAACTATGGATCTATACCTTCTTTTACAAATTTCATTCTGATGTGGTGTCCGTGGTGCAGAAACCTATCTTTTGATTCCATGCTCATTACAAAAGTTAGTGAATTTATCTAAAATAAAATCCCCTCCTCTATCTGACCTTAAGCATTTTAACTCCTTACCACTTTTATTCTCATCCATTTCTTTGTACCATTTAAACATCTTAAATGCTTCTATTTTATCTTTTAGAAACATGATTGTCCTGATTCTAGAGTAATCATCAACAAAGAGAATAAAATATATATCTCCATAATAACTCTTTGTCCTCATAGGTCCACATAAATCAGTATGGACTAATTCTAGAATTGCATTAGATGTATGGTTTTTTCTAGACTTTTCAATTTTTCCTTTTTGACCATTCTTACACATGATATTGCCAGGCTTGGTCATCGTCGGTAAGCCTCTGACATTTCTCTTTTTTCTAAACTTTATCATGTTGTCAAAGTTCACATGACACAATATTTTGTGCCATAACGACATGTCTTTGTTTGTAGAAATCAAACAATTAGAGTGAGTATCATTCAGATAGAATAAGTTACATTTTGTCTTCTCGTCGATACCACTCAGATTTCCATATTTATTGAAGATCTTTGCCTTCTAATTTTCAAATGCTACTTTGTGACCTAAATTATTGAATTGAGAAACACTCAATAGATTATAATTCAATCCATTTACCCAATAAGAATTCTCACATTTTATCTGGTTATTCAACATTATTGTTCCTCTACCTTGAACTAGACAAGGTGTGTCATTACCCATTCTTACTGAACCACCATTATAGTATTCAAAAGTCTCAAAATTTTTCTTATCACCAGTCATATGGTGAGTGCAGCCACTATCTATGATCCAAACATAATTTTTGCTAATTTTAGATATGAGAGTTGTTTCTACATACCTTTCTTCATCATCATCTGAATCATCCTTTATAGCCACAAACACCATCTCGATGTCTTCATTTAATTCAGTGTTAGTATCATCATCCTTGCATTTTTCTATGTAACTGGCCTTCTTTCCTTTGTCCTTATAGTCTCAGGTATCTCTTCTCTCTAGTTGTTGGTAGTTTTTGTAATCACCTCTGTTAGACTTCTTTTCAAATGATCTGTCATTACTTCTCTCATCTTTTCTTCTGTTAGTACATCTTGCAACAAAGTGTCCAATCTCTTTGCAATTAAAAAATACAAGTGGTAATTTACCTTTGTATTTAGCTTTGCCTCTCTACATTCTTCTAGCCATAAGTGCTTCAATTTCATCAAGATCATCTTCTTCACTTTCACTTTCACTATCTTTTCTCATAATGTGTTTGTGACTTGATTTACTTATTCTCATAGAAGTTCTGAATGCAAACTCTATGTTTGGTAAGACACTATTATCAAATTTATTCATCTCAAATGAAATTAGTCTTCCAATTAAACTATCTAGAGTAACATTGCTATTTTCTACTACTCTCATTTCTTGAATGGCAGATACTCTAATAGCATAAGTAGGTAGTAAGGTTCTTAGTATTTTACTTACCACTATATCTTCTTTTAGAACACCTCCAAATCCTTGGATAGCATTAACTACCTCTTTGATTCTTGTGCTATATTGAGTGATTTTTTCACCTTATTTCATTTTGAAATCATCAAAATTTCCTCTAAGGCTTTCTGCATTGGCTCTCAAAACATTTCTAGCATCACTATGTACAAGCTTCAATTTGTCCCACATCTGCTTTGCAGTTTTACATTCTTTGACATCTTCAAATTCAACATCAGAGAGTGAGAAAGTAAGCTCTATCATCATGCCATTGTATTCATGCTTCTCTCTCATTTGTTCAACTGTTGGTCCTCCTATGGGAAACACATATTCAATTTCTAGGAATTGAGTAACATCATTACCAATACTTGATAAGTGGAGTCTTATCCTGATCTGCCATGAAGAAAAATTATCTTTGTTCAACATGGGCACATCTCATCTATTCATCTTGTGATCTTTGGCTTAGGTCTTCAAACCTTCCTTCTAATCACACAAGATCTGATACCAATTGTTAGTAATAACTAAGTGTGGGGGGTGAATCAGTGGCCTCAAGAATTAATCTTTAAATCAACCCTTCAAAACTAATAACCACAAATTATTTCTCAAGTTATCTTCTCTCCTACATGATGAATGCCTTTAATAACTTATATCAATTTACTACTTCTCAGATTGCTTTGTAAGACCTTCTTCTTTATGTTTACCGATAAGAAGTCATCTATTTATCAAAATATAATAAATATTCAGAGTATACTAATGTATCCAAAATGAATTATGTAAGATAAAAAATAGTAAAGAAATGAATCATACACACATAACACATGGATTTTAATGTGGAAACCCTGTTAAGGGAAAAAAGCACTAGGATCAGTACCCCAAATTTTCACTCTTTTGAAGTAAGACCTATTAAGAGCTAGCCCTATTAAAGGTTACAAACACACTATTAGGTGTGACCTTTTTAGAGGATTTTATACATAGAGGTTTTCACTTAGTATCAGGCATCTAATGCTGCCATCCTTGAATCATCCTGTTTCTTAGACTTTCAATAGGCATCAATCATATTGAATGCTACTTTTATGAATCAAAATTTTTGGCACTCCTTGAGATGTACCTCAATATATAGAAGACTGTTAATTCCTACTCGGTTAAGACTTGATGCTTCAATGGTTAAACTGAAACATTATGACCTATTCATATTGCAACTTAAATTGCAGATTTTCATATCTATTTAAGTACATTACCTCTCTAACCAATGTATCAATTCAATCCTTGTGCTCTATAATTTCTTTTGTATGATGTTGTGCTCATTGTTTGTCAATGTCTACAGAATTCCTTAGCTCTTCCTTTAGCTTCTTTGATCAGCATTGCATGAAGTTTTTCTTCATCATTTTCTCTTCAGCATCCTCTTTCTATTCATTCCCCTTAACTCCTTTTTAAAATGAATTAATCTCATCTCTTATATAGACATAATATTCATTGTTTCTTGGTTCTTGATTCTTGGCATGATAAACAATCCAAAAAATTTGATTTCAATCATAACTCCTTATTTGTCTCACATATATATTCTTGCCAATTGTACAAATCATCTTTAAATCAATTACTTATCTCCAACTTTATTTGGATGAATATAACAATGATAAGTATCCGTTAACTCTATCTTTAGCTTCTTGGTAGCTAGGCATTTTGTCATTTTTTGAACTCTCTGTTCTGTCGGTCAATATTTCATTTAGTCATCGGTGATAACTGACCGTTCCATTGGTGTGACTTTAGTTATCATTAGGATCTTTGTCCTTGTCTTTTCTGTCGGGCAACACTAAAATTTTGTATGTCGGGCTACTCTGTGTTTTTCTCATTGGGCAACACTATAGCCCTACTCATCGGTAATACTGTGTATTTCTTCTTCAGGCAATACTATGACTTTTTTCTTTTACTCTGACCGTCGGGTGTACTCTGTCGTTGTATTGAGTCACTTAGTGAATACTAGACTTCTATGCATTACTGATTAGCATATCCTTGATTCGTGAGTTCTTTGAAGTCTTTGGCAGTATTTCCATGACCATACAGATTATACTAAGTTGACATCAATGACAATACAATACATTAACTAATTTAATTCCTTGCATGATTATCAGCTTAACATCTTCAAACATTTAATCACTTACATGTCATCAACAGTCTAGGATAGGAGCATTTCTTTGGCCGAAAGCAATTCTGAACAAAGAAAGACCACTTACACTAACCTTGGCATCCTTAGCCCATCTTCCTAGATCATATAAACCATCCCCAAATCTAAAATGAGGACTTACATGCATTACTTTTTTATTTGAGTAGAGTCATTGGTGGATCCATTCAGCTGTTGTAAAAGATCATCCCACACATTCCTATCTTTGTAATCAAATTTACAAGGGAACACAATACTAGGGTCCATTTTCTGAACTTAGGGTTTCTTACAGTAATAGTATCAAATTGTATGAATACTATTTTTATCTTTTAGAACTTGAAACCCTACTGCAAGCATGAATTTTAATGTTTTAATAGAAAAATTACCCATTCTGAAATTTGTTACACAGAGCGCGAGATTGTTGCAACTTTCAGTTTCGCTTCAATCACTTCAATGGTTATGGAAAATTTGAACTCAAGTAATGAATTATATGCTTAATCAAATCAATCTCTTGCATTGAATTTTACTAAAGTGGCCACATGCTTTGTAATCAATTCATCTGGTTTGAACACTCACAGCTCAATGATTCATTGAAATCAATCTTAAAATTTTAAATCTGAACCATAGATCTTATCAGCATCTCATATTATCATGTTTCTCTCATCACTTTACGGAAACCACTATTCATCATAGACACATGTCAACGCAACTTGATCGCTTAAAAATTAGATCTTGTGCATCTTCCTCATAATCCTTTAAGTCATTCATCTGATCTTTCTAACCTGACCACCAGTTAATTTACCCCAGACTTTACTAACCATAGATGCAACTTTATCAACTTGGAAATGCATCAATACCACTTAATGTATTACACACTATATCTTCCTCATCTTTATCTTAATTCATGAAGTGATTCATCCGATCTTTCTCAAACTGCATCCTCTTTATCTTTTTGTTGTGATGTACTGGGCCCACCAACTACCCCGTGTCAGCATGACTTAATCGCTTACACTATAGATCTCGATCTCTTTAACACCCAGTGATTAAGTCAACCATTAGATCAACCTTTAGATGCTTATCCTTTAACTCCTTTATTATGACCTTGACCGAACCTGATGGGATGCATGGCATCATGACTTAATGGCTTACTTGTTAGATCTCAATCACTTTATCATTAAGCTATCAAGTCAGCCGTTAGATATTTTTTGAACTGTCAGCCCTTTAATTTGTGATCCCCTTTACTATTAATGGAATAAAAATCATCTCCAGGACACACGAAAACATAACTTAGTGAATTGAATGATAGATCTTATGCCTCTTTGGATTAATATATTAAGTCAACCATTGGATCAAAAGGGAATCTAACTACAGTTTAACAAATAGTTGTTCAAAAATCTCAGGCCTGCTAACTACCATGCATCATCACCACTTAATGAATTATAGGTTAGATCTTACACATATTGATCATAATCAATTAAGAAAACCATTGGTTCTATCTACACTTTAATTTGTGTCAAACTTTGTAACATGGCCCACATCAGTGTAGGGAAACATCTCATTCAAACTTAATGACTTATAAGATAGATCTTGATCATGTTGAGAGTAAGTCATTAAGTGGACCGTTGGATGAAACAAAAATTGCATGTTGTTTTACTAAAGCTTTAACTTATGCTGGACCCACCATAAACACATGTCATCATCGCTTAATGGCTTGAATGATATATTTTGTACATCTTGGGACTGATTTATCAAGTGGACCGTTGTATTAAAACATATCAGCTTGACACATAATATTTTAATAAAAGACTTGTGGGCTTTTAGACTTAGGGATTAATAAAGTGCCAAGGAGTTAGGAATCTACAAACTATTGAACATGGCCCCATTTAAAAGAACATGTGGTGGACACATGAATGAAGTGACAAAAAGGTATTGTAAAAATAGAAACCACTCTAAAGCTTAGGGTTTCAAAACAAGATTTAAACTTTAAAAATTGAAAGCAAGGGCTTCAAAAATTTACATACGACCTTAACTTGGAAAATGTAGAACAAGGACTCGCTTGTTTTGGAAATTTTTTAAAAAGACCTAACAATGGCTCTTTCTGGGGATGAATACCTCCTGCAAGTATTGCAAGAATTTAGAATATGAGGGGAAGAAAACCAAACAACTAGAAAAAACTAAACTACTCACACAGCAGAAAAGCCAAACTAAACTAAGAAAAAAAGAACACATTTAAAGAAACACACTATATACACAACCTAATGTTCATGGATAATTAGACTTCAAGAGAAGTATAACTTCAATAATTGTCCATGAACTGACAGTTCTAAAATGATATCAGTAAGGTCTTTTAATAAATAATAATTTTTCGCATACCTATCATGGACAATATATGGTCCCAACTAGATTGGTTCAAGCTTTCCATGTTTTCCTTTATCTTCTAATCTGGCATTCCACATTACGACATAATCTCCCACACAAAATTTTATTGAGAATGTCTTTTTATCATACAAGTTTTTTTCCTGCTATTAAAGCTTATCATTTTTCATAGAAGCTTCCCTCCTGGTTTAATCCAATTCCAACAGGTCATCAATTCTCAATTGCATATCACTGTCCATATAATCATCATATAGTTAGATAAACTTGTACATTTTCATTAGATTATTTTGGGGTAGTCTTGTCAGAATCCCGTAGACTAAATCAAAGAGTTGACATCCTATGGCCTTTTTAGATGTCACTTTATCTGCCCAAACAACCATTATTATCTTTGAGTGTCATGCCTTCTTATTTGTATCTAGAAATCTCTTAATGATCTTAAGCAAGTTTTTGTTGGTGGAATTAGCTTTTCCATTCCCCTATTGGTGGTAAGGTGTAGAGTAAGATGTCTAAATTCCATGATTAGCACAAAAATTGATATAATCCTAAGATTTAAAATGCATAGCATTGTCTGATATTATTTTCTCTCGGCACCCAAACCTGGTGATTATGTTCTTCAACAAGAAATATATTACTACTTTACTAGTTTCTCTTTTAGTGGGGATTGCTTCAACCCACTTAGTAAAGTAGTCAGTAGCTATGATTATCCATGCATGTCCTCCACTAGATTTAGTATCTATTTCCCCTATAAAATGAATACCCCATTGCTGAAAATGGGCTTGAACTTCCACTGGTGTAAGAGGGACACTACCTAAGAATTTTAATTTACTAGAGAAAAGGTGGCAAGCATCACATTTCTTAACCAGTTGATGAGCATCTTTAAAGATACTTGGACACCATAATATTTCTCTTAAAACCTTATGTGCAGTGGTCTTGGCCATATAATGGACACCACACACTCCATTATGCATTTCTTGTAGCATCTTGTTTGGTTGTTCTCTATCAACACATTTTAGTAAGATTCCATCAGGATTCCTCCACCACATCTCATCTCTGGTCAGAGAAAAATGGATTTCTTGTGGCTTTAATGTCCTTTTCTTATTCTCATCCATCCCTTATGGACAATTCATTCTTTGTAAGTAATAAATAATATTCTTGTACCAATCACAGTAGTCAAGGTTACAGATAAAAGGTCTTGGTTCCTCCTTTGGGGTATTGATATTGTTTGCATACAAGTTTGTATTAGCCATCAATTTGGCTAAGCTCATTCCTCTGACCAACTTAGTGATTTGAATTTCTATATTAAACTCCTGAATCCCATTGGTCCATCTACATCCTTTTCCTGACACCTCTTGTTGAGTGAAGATGTCCTTAACTATTGTTGAGGGGACATATGCTACTAAAATAGCACCTATCAAATAACATCTGAAAGCTTTCACAACCTTCACCAATGCATATGCCTGATTTTTAGTTATATCATATTTGAGATTTGTGACCTGTAATGATTTACTAAAAAAGGCAATGGCTTGTTCAAACCCCTCTTCATTTTTTTGCAACAACACAACAACAATAGTATGGCAAGATGCAAATGAAAAAATGTTCATAAGCTTTGAATAGTTAGCAGTTCTTAGGAAAGGGGCATCTTTTATAGCTTTCTTTATTTCTTTAAAATATTGGGTGGCTTCTCCATTCCATTCCATTTTTACATCCTTCTTTAGCATTTTGGAAATTGGCCTACTTTTCTCAGCAAAGTTTGTGACAAATCTTTTGAGAAAGTTTACCTGACCGAAGAAAGATTGAATTCCTTTAAAATTTCTTGGGAGGGGTACCTTGTCAATAGAAGATACTCTATCTGGGTCAATTCTAACCCCTTCCTTTTAAACACTATGCCCTAATAATTTACCTTTTGTCACTCCAAAAATGCATTTCCTGGGATTCAGATAAATCCAAAATTACAAAACTCTTTTGAAGATCTTCTCTAGATGTTCACAATGTTGTTCTTCCTTCTTTGAGTAGGAGGTGAGGTCATCTTGATAAACCTCAAGAAATTATTGCAAGAAATCTAGTAATTCAATATCAATGGCCCTCTAGAAAGTATCCCCAACATTCATTAAACCAAAAGGCATTCTAACATATACATATGTTCCCTATGGTGTAGTAAAAGAAGTTTTAATTTTCTATAAATCCTTGACCATTATCTGGTTATACCCAGAGAATCCATCCATCATGGACATCAGTTCACATCCAGTGACTCTCTGCATCATATTCTCCATATTAGGGAGAGCATAGTTGTCATTTAGGGAAGATATATACAAGTTTTTGAAATCCACACACAACCTTATATCTCCATTCTTCTTTTTGATAGTGACTAAATTGGAAACCCAAGAAGAATGTCTAATGGGATTTATTATCCAAACATCTTTCATCTTGTTCAGTTCCTGCTCCATTTGGGCCTTAGGGTGGGATTTATGGGCCTTTTCATTTTTCTAAAAGGCTTAGTAGCTTCCTTTGATGGGATTTCAAGTTGGAATAGCTCCTCATTATATTTCTTCAGATCATCATACATCCATGCAAAGACCTTCTTGTACTTTCTCAAAAGATTAGTCTAATCCTCCTTAACTTTGGGTGACATTATTTTACCAATAAATAAATTTTTAGGAACTTCTTCTATTCCCACATTTACCTCCTCCAAACCTTTAGACTTATTTACACATGTAGAAAAATATAGTTTATCCTTATTGTCAAAGGCTCTTTCTAAAACAACCAATCCCTTTGAGACTTTATTAGACTTTAAATGCAATACTTCCTTTTCTAATACAATATCTTTTCCATCAATGGTTTCTACTTACCTACTGGAATCTATCTATTTATTTTGAAGATTTGTCTCACAATACAAGAATCTCAAAATATCCACATCATCATCAAATACCTGCCAACTATCCACATTGTCTAGTATTGAAGGTCTAGTCTGAACTTCTATTTCAAAAATTCCAAAAAAGGTAATATCTTCTGGCCTTAAAGAAATGTTATCCAACAAATATTCCATTCTATTCTTTCCTCTATCCATCTAGTCAATACCAAATGCATCAAAACTTTCTAATTCATCCCTGAATTTTGGTATTGTTTCAATCTATGATTCTTGGAAGCATACTTGGATCTGAGATGAGATACTACCAATTCATAGTCTCCAATAACTCTGATACACTTGATTCTATGTCTTGCAGCTAATCTCAAACCTATCAACAAAGATTCATATTCTACCACATTATTTGTACATTTAAATAATAGAGTAAATGAAAATATGAAAGTTATTCCATAGGGAGATATCAATACAACCCCACCACCAGCCCCCTCCCTAGAACTGACACCATCAAAATATATTACCCATAACATACTTTATTCAGATAAATTATTTATGTCTTCAGACAATAATGCAGGTTGTAATTTTCTTGCATCTCAATTTTCCTACACTTGAAATGATCCCATCTCAGTATCTAAGAAACAATTCATATTTTTATCATATTCTTCCTTAATCATATGAGGAGTTCTGGTCTCGCTTGATACCTTAATGTTTTCACCATTAATATTGAAAGGGAAAAATGAAAAATCACACTAAATACTTCCCCCCATTGATGCAATCCATTTTATTGATAACAAAATTCTATATTGAGGGGGAATGTCTACAGCCAACACACTCATTGTTAATACTCTGTCTGGAAAAGCTGGAAATTTATAAGGCGAAGCCTTAATGGTGTTGATGGAAGGAACTTCCCTAGAATCCATAGCTTGACACCTCCCATGTGGTGTGTCTACTTTCAATCCCATAGATCTCATAACTTCTGCAGGCATGACAGTGTTAGATGCCCCAGAGTCAATCATATAATTTTTCAACATTTTACCATTTATCAACAATGTTAAGAAAAAGGGATGTACAGTTTTTACATTTATACCAATAATATTGGTATCCAAAGAAATTTGAGGAATCTCTAACACAAGCTCATTAGATTCCTTTGTGGATTTGTCTTTTGTGTCTGACACTTTCTTGTTTTGTTGTGGTCCCATAATCTTAGTAGAACTAACACCCTTCATCCATGTTAAAGCCTTTTCTTTATGCTCTCCTATCCTCATCATTTCTAACAGAGGCACCTTAACAGTTATTTGAGACAAGAGTTGCCCCATATCCATAGGGGTGTTGATGTAGGAGCATCCTGGGTGTAAGGGCAATCTTGCATCACCCAAAAAAATGTGTTTTTCTATTCAATAAGGGTTATTTTGTACAAAGCTACTATTTTTGGAAACTTACTATTTTTAGTAAGTTGGTCGTTTGAACTCAGAATGTTCTAATTTTCCAGGTGAAGGTTCATCTTAGTCATATAAGAATGCTAGTTGAATTTCATTGCCAGATCATCTGTATTAGCGAAGTTATTAAGGATTTACTATTGAGATTTTAGGGTGCAAAATCTTTGAGCTCAATTTTCAGGACCTTAGAGGCTCCAAATCGAGGTGGAACCCCTGGCTAACTGGCACTTCGCAATTTGAGCACTATAGATCGCGACCTCACCTTTTCAAAAAGTGGTTATAATAGCCAATCAGAGCTACGGTTCAAAATTTATGGCTTCCGAAAGTTGGGCTACCTAATCTCATGTTTTGTAAATATTTAAAGCCGACCCTTTTGTAATAAAAGTGAAAAATAAATAAATGCTAAGGGTCGTCGACCTTAATGGCTAAATCTTTGGAACCTTCTCAGGTGGTGGAAATTGCCTATATAAAGAAGGCCTGTAGTGTTGTCTAGGGCAGTTCTAGGTAGATCTGGGTAATAATTCGAGGCTTTGTCCTATAGAATATTGTAAGGGAAATGCCCATGTGGCTTTGCATATTGTAATTCTGAAAGTTTGTAATTCCACATTTGTGGAGATAATAAGAAGCCCATTTTCTGTTCTTGCAAATTTATGTTGCTTCTCTGTTTCTATTATGTATTTGTGGCATTAAGGGGAGCACCCTTCATCAAGTGGTATCAGAGTGAGAAGTTCCTGAGTGTGTAAACAGATCGCCGACTGTGAGGCAGTTTGCACCAGGACCATGGTTAGGGTTTCAGCGTGCATCGTGAAAATGCCTCCATGAAGGGAACATGGAAAAAGAGCTAGTGTTGTGACACCTGAGGTTAGAGAGCTATAGAGACAAGTGCGAGCATTGCAAGAAGAGATTCGCAGAGAAATGAATCTTAATGTTAGAAACGAAAGTGAGGATGAAGCCGAAGAAGGAAATGATGATCAAGAAGAAGTTAAAGTTTTGAATCCAAAAGAAAAAAGGCTTTTCCAAGCCATTTCCAAGATTGGGAAAAGACCTAAGATTGAGGTTCCTACATTTTTAGGGAATCTTAACCCAGAGGAGTTGATTGACTGGGTCAACGAATGTGAAGAATATTTCGAGTATGAAGATATTGAGGATCCTAATCGGGTCAAGTTTGCAAAGGCCAGACTGAAGGGTCATGTGAAGATCTGGTGGTAGGAGATCCAATTGGAGTGAAATCAAAGGGGAAAGGATAAAATCATGAGATGGGATCAGATGGTGGATAAGTTGAAGCGAGAGTTCATTCCTGTTGATTATGAGCTTGACCTGCTGAAGAAAATGCAAAGTTTGAAGCAAGCAGGAAGATCTATTAAGGAGTATGTAGAGGAGTTCTATCGAATCCTCATCAGAACAAGCCATGTAGAAGCTGATAAGGAGAAAGTTTCCCATTACCTTAATGGGTTGAGGCCAAGAATTTAGGAGGAGTTGAATCTAGTTTGAATGAACAGTATTGAGGAGACATACCAGTTTGCCC
Source organism: Thuja plicata (assembly GCA_018584345.1). NCBI lineage: Eukaryota > Viridiplantae > Streptophyta > Pinopsida > Cupressales > Cupressaceae > Thuja > Thuja plicata. The sequence goes on from MU227244.1 coordinate 3,181,885, forward strand.
TGAAAGTAGAGGAAAAGCTGAACAAGAAGTTTGAGAGCAGGCAAAATGGAAGAGGTCATGGTGGAAGATCTGGTGGATGGTCATATGGTGGCAAAAATGAAGATTTGAAAAAGAAGGATGAGGCCAGTAACAGTCAGAATCAGAAAGGAAACAATTCCAATTGTTTCCAAGATCAGAATAATAGAGATCAGAGAGGAAGAGGAAGAGGACAAGGATCTGAAAGAGGGGGCTTCCGTGGAACATGTTTTCATTGTGGAGAAGAAGGTCATAGGGCATTTGAATGTCCTCAGTGCCAAGGAAGAATAGATAGGAGAAATGAAGGCTAGGCCAGATTTGCACATGTAGATGAAGATGCCAGATCATCACATTTCGAAGATGCTGAAAGAGGAGAAATGTTGATTAATAGAAGAGTCCTGCTGACTGGTGAGAATGAACCTGAACAAAGGAGGAGCCTATTTTGCACCAGGTGCAAGTGTGAGGGTAAGTGTTGTAATGTGATTATTGATAGTGGAAGCACTGACAATTTGGTGTTAGAAGATATGGTGACAAAGTTGAAGCTCAAGAGATAGAAACACCAACATCCATATCGGATTGCCTGGATACAGGATGACCACAAGGTCATGGTCAATAAACAATGCTTCGTGAAGTTCAAGATTGGCGGATACCATGATGAGGTACTGTGTGATATCATATCTATGGATGTGTGTCATATGTTGCTGGGTAGACCATGGAAGTTTGACAAATGTGTTGTACATGATGGTCGTGCGAATACCTATTCCGTGACAAAGGATGGAGTGCGACATAAGCTAAATCCATTGAATGACATAGAAGAAAAGGTATGTGGTAGTGCAAGAATAACTTTTGTTGATGGAAGAAAGTTCCTAGATGGTATGAGGCATGAGCATGTGTGTTTTTCTTTAATTCCAAAAGATGGTAAGGAGGAAGTAGAAGATGTTCCTGTAGAAGTTGCAGATTTGTTGAATGAGTTTAAGGATATTGTATCTGATAATGTGCCTAATGGATTACCACCAGTCAGGAAGATCAGTCATCAGATGGAATTGATTCCAGGAGTGAGTTTTCCAAATAAGGCATCACACAGAATGACACCTATAGAAAGTGAGGAGTTGAACAGACAAGTACATGAGTTGTTGCAGAAAGGATTGATCCGTGAGAGTCTAAGTCCCTATGTTGTACCAGTGGTATTAGCAACAAAGAAGAATGGAGAGTGGAGGATGTGTATAGACTCCAGGGCAGTAAATAAGATCACAATCAAGTACAAGTTTCCATTGCCATGAATGGATGATATTATGGACTGTTTGAGTGGAGCTGTGTATTTCTCAAAGATAGATCTGAAGAGTGGATATCATCAGATTCGGATCAGAGAAG
>MU227244.1:3186395-3213980 GCA_018584345.1 Thuja plicata
AATTCTAAAAGTTTTTAATTCCACATTTGTGGAGATAATAAGAAGCCCATTTTCTGTTCTTGCAAATTGTTGTTGCTTCTCTGTTTCTGTTATGTGTTTGTGGCATTAAGGGGAGCACCCTTCATCAGGTGTATTTCATATTAGAGATATCTAATCTTTGATTATTTAATCCTCATCTTCTACTTGAGAAGTTAATTTGGATTCATCTCCTTTATGTGGTTTATCCTCCCTTTTAGAATGAGGTATGGTAGTTTCTTTTGTTTTTATCTTTTCTTTATACACATTTGGAGCAATAGGCTTGTTTCCCTTTTTTATCATAATTTTATTTGTACCTTCAGCTTGTTTCTCCTTTTCTTGTGGCCTTTTGGTACTATTTGTGGTATCCTTGATAAAAATACTAGCATGTTTTCCATCTGCACTACCAACTATTATGTTTCTTAAAATTTAATTTCCTCTTTTCTTGTATAGCCATGTTTGCTGTGATTTAAACAATTTCTTCACCAGATGGTCTTCTAAGGATAGGGGTCTCATCACATCCCTCAGAATTACATCTCATATTATCAATCTCCCAATATTGTATGTCAGAATCATCATGTTGATAATATATTTCATCATTAACATGTGAGGAAGTCATAGCACAACCACTATCATCACATGCTTCCTCTTCATTATCTTCCTGATCTTCAGTTGCTGAGATTCTAGCAGCAATAACACAATACTCAGGAGTATGAGCGGATTGGCAAGCCACACACCAAGGATTATCATTCCACATGTTTACAATGGTTTTTTGTAGAGGATTAGGATTTTTTTCATCAAATTTGTCCCTCTTTTGTTGGACAATAGGTTTCCCATCCTTCCACTAAGTAGTATAAGGATAATTTTGCATCCTAGGTTGTCTATTAAAATTTCTATAGGAAGGCTTATCATTGTTTGAAACCCTATTGTTTCTACTTTCTTGAGGTTTTAAATTTCTCAAAGCATTTATAATCAACTTAAGATTATCATCTTCCTTTAGTTTAATATTCAAGGGTTTATCCATTTCTTTCTTGTTGTACTTGGTTGGTTTCCAATCTTCTCTCCTACCCACTTTTCCATAAACCCTTCTGTTTGTCTCAATATTTAGTGATACCTTATATGCTTCTCTAATATTCCTAGGGTTCTTATCCCTTAAAAGATAACATAGTTTTTCATCAAAAGCATTCAGATAAGTAGAAAGACATACCTTGTCATCCAATCTCATCACTTGCAGTAACTTGTGCATCACCCTTTCAAACCTAATATTGAACTCCACCACTTCTTCATTTGAGTTCTTCTTTATATTTTTGAACTCATTCATCATGAAACCTTAATTTGTTTTATCCCCATATTGATCTCTGAAACATTGTTTCATTTCATCCATAAACCCAATACATTCATGGGGCAACCCTCTAAACTAGTCTCTATCATCCTCAGTTAATGATTGCACAAATAACTTCATCATCACATCATCATGTGAAATTTCATAATCATCAATCATATCCATCAAATAATTCAAATTTTCTTCACATGTTATAATATTATTTCCAAAAAATTGAGGACGTTTATCCCTAATCTTTTTAGGAATCTCATTTGGATAGCCAGGAATGCCAAGAAAAATAAATTGTCTATACCTTTCAGTATCGACAGGAGTTCTTTGAGATTATTACCTTGAGTATTTGATGTAGTAGCATTTCTAGAATCAGTAGGTGGTGGTAAATTCCTAAGTTTAGAGACATTTTAGGACCACCACCAGCAAGAGGAGGGCCAGAGGTTTGCCTAAGAAATACAATTTTCTTTATCATCTCAAGTGCAGAGGATTCTAATTCAGCCTTCTCTAATTCTTTGTCTATGATCTCCCTCTCTCTCTTGGATTTCTCCAACTTAGTATCCAGCTTAGCCATGGGATCCAGTCTACTCCCTTTATTCACTAACTCATTTATTTCAATTGCTGGTACTTTTTGTTTACCTTTATCCTTGGGTTTATGTTTGTCATACAACTATTGGAGAATAGGTTCATGTTCAACTTTCTCAGGTATACTAGTAGCATTTATTCCTTCTAAATCTCGAGGTTTCCTTTTCAATTGGTTGGGTTGAATCTGAGCATGTGTGATTCTCACCTCTTTCTCTCTTTCTCTTCTTTTTCTCAAGGCAATCTTCTCTCGAATCTTCCTTTCCAGTTCACCCACTTCTTCAAAAATCTCTTAAGAATCTACAAGAGTTATGTCAGATTCTGAATTTTCCTGCATAATAGTTCTTTCTCTCCTATGATAATGGGAATGGGGTCTTTCAGATGAGGGAGAGTTGGGATCACTAGGATGATTCCTATTCTCTTCGCCTCTTCTTTTGGATATGGACCTTGTTTCATGTCCCTGGGATTTACCATGGACCACCCTCCTAGTATGCCTAGGTACATCATCAACCCTCTCACTTTGAGAGTAATACTCACTATATAATCCCAATCCCAGCTATGTATCTTGTTCAACTTATACAGTATCTTCTTCATGATTGGGGGGAATAGCAGAATCCATTCTTATGTTCCTTCTTTTCCTCCAAGCCTGGGGAGTAGTTCCAACAACATTTATATTCATTGATTTCCTGGCTCTGGAGGTAGATGGAATTTCACCTTCCAACTTGTTTGTACTCTCAAATTTGGCACAAATTTGGACTGGCCAATTTAAAATTTTCTCTAAGGCAAGGTGAATACCCCTGAAAACTTTTTGATTATACTTACTTGAAATGCAAGGAAAATATGATCTAATGATTTTTATGAGATATTGATCGGGGAACATGTGAAAGCACTATCATGGGGTAAATGAAATGGGTCACAAATTTTAGATATCAGATTTGATGAGTTTTGGAGACAGTTGTTTGAAGGTGTTTACCTCAAATCTGCATTTTGCACTCTGCACGTATTAAGTTGTTAGTAAGTGACCTACTTTGCATGTTTGCATCTTTGGCTGACTAAAGTTTCATGATATAAGGATTATGAAAAGGTGTTATAGGCATGAGAGAGAAGCCCTATTTCCATTTTTAGACCCCCATGATTTCATTTGCATAGTTTTCCAAAGTCATTCCGTTTGCAATTAATCTTGATTCTCATAATGTAAAGTGCAGAATTGTAGAATGACCTACTTTGAGGTCTTACAAGTTTATACCCGATTGAATGGAATGGAAAATTGAAAGCTCCCATGTATTTTAGGCTTGGAAATGTACTACCATTAATATTTTTAGGTCATGATGAATCCATTTGGGTAGTTTGCCAATCTTATTCCGTTTGCAGTTTCTAACATATTAATGTAGATTAGTTGCACAGTTTAGTCAAAGGCCCTATTCGTGAAATTATAATTTTAATACTATGATTGGTAATATCAAGAGAATGGTGCCCCTATATTTTAGACCAATTTTACTTCAAGTTTTTGAGGTCTCAAATCCTAAGGGTTTTGTATGCATACTTTTCAAGACTCTTTTCATTTGCAGAAATAATTATTTCCTCGTGTCGTCTTGTTCTATATTTCCAAGTGGCTACTTTCAAGGGCCTCCCAAATGTGTCTAGTTGATTCTCATGAGCCACCTTCTTGGATTAATTTTCTCCATATAACATACTTCCAATACCTAGAAGCTCAGTTCTTCAAGAGGTCGCTTGACTTGTTTTCAAAGTCAAAACCAGATGCATTTCATTATTCTTGTTAGGGTAATTTGTAGAGTAATTATGAAGAGGCAACTTGGGTGATTAAAATATTTTGACCTATTTAGTTTCATTAGGTGTCACTTTTAAATATAGACTAATTTCAACCATGGAATGTGTGTGCCCAACGCCACATTCGAGTTAGTTGATTTCATTAATTTTTAAGGCCATTTGCCATCAATGAAATCAGTGAGCAAGGTATTGAGGAAAAGGGTAAATATTATTTAAGTCATTGTTAAAATGATGTGAATAATCATATCCTCTATTATTTTATAGTTTGTGAAAAGGGTATGATTATAAAATTTTAATTTAAATCATTTTTATGATTTAAATTTATGAGCTAGAGGAGTGATAGCACTTCAAGAGAAGTCCTTCTCCAACCCAGCTCTAATTTGTTGAAGGACAGGACAAAGGAGACCAAACAGAGAGGATCCTCCATTAATTGGTAATGATTAGATAAAGATTTGATAGTCATATACTCACACAATATTATTTTCAAAGGATTCCTCCATGAACCACTGGGCAAGCTTTGATCTCGAGATTGTTATGCTCTTAATATCATCAAAGGAAAGGTTACCTTTGTGTGTGCCTCCTTGATCACTTTTCATATGAATCTCCATGACTACTTTGGCTTTAGTCCTTGTTACTAGAGGATGATGGACTAACATTAAGACTAGCATGAGAATTTCATCTGCCAGGTGAAGAATCCATCCTCTAGATGATCCAGCGGTGTCCCTTCATTTCTATTCCACATTTGAATCTACTGCCAAATTGGAATGTATAGGCAGTGCATAGTGTCTAAAAAATTATGCAATGATTTCTATGGAAATGTTTTGAGACCTCCAGTAGAAAGGTCTAGAATATAAAAGGCATTTAGAAGAAAACAATAAATGGATATTAGTAGGTAGGCCACATGGTGTAAAGATCAAATATGTTGCATTGGGTGGAGCTTTCCAAAGCAGTGCATTAAATAAGACAAAAGCATGCAAAATGATTCAAACTCAAAGTCAGCACATTGTTTAGGTGGAGGAGAAGTGTAAAAAACTACATATAAATGCATGCTGGCAGGTGTAAAGTCTCAAGGGATCCCACTCATGGTAAGTAGAAGCATAAAAAACATTTTAAAAATAGAAAATGTCATTCCCCAAGGTCTGCGCAAGGAACAACCAGCACATAAACCAGTGTAGGTATTAAGGAGACAAAGCCACAAATCCTTCAGCTTGCATAGAACAAGGAGGAAGTCTAGCGCATGCCATTCTCAGATTTGCACAAGGTAAAACATAAAATACAAAACAAATGCCAAAGTTTTATTACCATTAATACCTATGTAATAGATGGAAGTCCCATGCCAAACATGGAGATCCTGCGTATGGATTAGAAGGAAAATCCAGCAAGGAAATTGTGCACAAAATGGAGAACATTCAAAGACACTTAATACATTTCTAGGCATGCACAATGATATTTGGAGTACTGTGCAGTATGAGAAGTTCAAAAAACATTAAAAAGAAATTCAAATGGCGAAGAGTTCAAAAAACATTAAAAACCAATTCAAATGCCAAATGCCAGTTCCTGCGCCAAATTTGGATGGGGATTTGGAATTTTGTTTTCAAAAAACATAAAACAGGAAATGCATTCCATAGAATGGGTAGCACAACATTGTGTGGAGAATTTTTTTTATAAAAAACATTGAAAACACCAAATGGAGTGACCACGCAACACTTGGAGATATGTTTTAAAACATTTAACAAATTTTACTTAGCATATTTGAAGGAAAGTAGTTCACAGGAAGTTGTTTGCAGTCGCGTTAGAGAATAGAGGAAGATGACCCTGCGCAAGCCCATAGGAGGTAAGACCAAAAGCTAAATACATTTCAGAGAGGCAGCATGGGCAATGAAGAAATATTAAATAGGTTTAATAAATAAATAAGATGTTGCACAATTGTGAAATGAGGGTTAGCATAGCATAATGTGAAGCATGACAAATGCAAGTCAAATGTTTATGCCCAGGAATGAAGTTTATTAAAAAATCTATTGGGGAAAATGATCCCACATTAGCTATAGAGGGAAAAGTATGAGTGTTTTTATACTACCATGCTTAATACATGATATGAAGTGAAGCCAAGAGGCTTGGGGTGTGCGTGCATGCTTCAACATTAGTAAGAATGCTCAAACACAGTCGAAGGACCCAATATTTATGCCAGAATGATGAATAAGCTTTAAAAATCCAAAAAAATTTAATCCCACATTCTCTAAGAAGAGGTAAACTAAGAGGTTTAAAAGGTTTAAAATGCTCAGTAAGTAAAAAGAAGAAGGACAAGGTGGCGATGACATGGTAGTGCACTAGATAGGCTTGTAGGTTGGGCATGAATCTCAAGGCAGCCAGGATCAACGGTTGAATTAAAGGTTTAATGGGAAGATGCTCAAAATCTACCCATTAAGTCATTAATTCTGAGTGACATGTGGCAGGGTAGACACATGGCGTAATCTTTTGTAGTGTAGACGCAACCAATTGGAGATTGACACGTGGCACCAAGTGGTCACACAGAGCCAATCAGGAGGTGCCAAGGGGCAGGATCCAGTGTAGTGTTGAGGTAGCTAATTAGAGATTGACATGTGGTAGGACAAGTTGCAAGGCAGGTGATGCAAGTACCTAGGTGGACACACAGAACCAATAGGAGATTTCCACATGGCACAATCTAGTGAAATATGCACAGAAAAGGTATTAATATGCAAATTAAATTTAATTTATCTCAAAAAAGAAAGGGTTAAATAACTTCTATGTTGAAATCAATCCTAGGGTTCACTTAATGACTTAATGATAAAGCTCTCAACATCTAACCTATAAGCCATTAAGGGAGAGTGACACTTGTCTGAATCTGGTGCAATGTGAGAGAAAAGAATTAAATATGTAGATATTAAAATATCATTTCAATTCAATAGTCTAACTATTGAACAATTATTCAAAGAATTTACATGGGAAGAAGAGTTTATTGAACGATTTAGGGGGGGAATTGTTATCAGAGGTATAAAGTATCATATACCATCGGAAAGGTATCAAAATGAGGATTCTATTTTTGCAGTCTATTTTGATGCAGAATCAATGTATTTTCTAAAAAAATAGAAAATAAATCAGATCATTAGTGGAAGGGAGACGATATTTTTTATTTCAAAGGAGATATTTCTGTAAATAAAATTAGATTTTAAACAGTTGAGGCAGGGCAGTTTTCAAATTTTTGGGAAGAGGACAGGGGTTTGTTGGAGGAGAAATATGGAGATTTTCTTTTCCTACATATTTAGTTTTCTTTCCATTGTACATGGTTCCAAATCTTGGTCTCCACAGAGAGTTGTAGAGTACTAGCTCCAGGAGTTTCCAGTTATTTCATGGTTCCACCTTAGAGATACAGCTTCTTGATTGTATTAGTTTTTTTTCAAGTAGAATAGAATGTCATTGGTCTTTTGTAGTTTATTGAACAGGTATTCCTCTGATTGCAAATTTGTGTGCAGTAATGTGATTTTTGGTACTTAATACAAAAGTTCAAGAATCATATCTCTCCTTGGTGTGAATCTTGTGAAGTCTGAATTTTCTAATTCTTTGCATATGGTTTACCTATGTATGTGTTATCATTCTTGAATTCTGATCTAGGATCAGATTAAATGATGCTATAGATTGTGACATAGTTTCATTCGATTGTCTACAAGAGGATTTCTATAAGTAGTAATGATTTGGATTGATTGTATTTATGGCTTAGAATCATTAACAATAGTTGATTATGACATGTCTAAATTTGGTTAAAGGACATTACCCATGGATAAAGCAGTGGTTGGTGATTAGTATCCTCTGTACCGAAGCATTTTCAATTCAATCTTGGTTATATTCTTCATTTTAAACATAAAATCCAACATGTCTGAAGGTTTTATGTGGTTTGTAATGTTGTACTAATCTCATGCTCCACTTCAAGGTCGATGTTAAATGGGTGATTAGCCGATCACCTAGTATCTCCTAGTCGTGTTGAAGCCATTGTGAGATCTCTTCTGATTTACACCTTACTAAATATTTCAAGGTGTTGAAGGGTTTCCCCCCTTTGTTTTGTAGAACCTAAAGCGTAGAAGGATAGATCAACATCCTTATTAGTCAATCCATTTTAGTCTTGGTTGTTGTTTAGTCATCACAGTGTAAAAAAGAACCAACACATCTCATTCTAAGGATGATTCTTCATCCTGGATCTAGTATTTTTATAACTCATAGTTAAATAGTGGTGTATCAAATGATTGTAACTCAGCACTGATGCAGAGATTCCTTCGAGTCACCACCCAACAAATAGCTAGGAAAATACAAACTAACTTTGAGTAATAAATATTTCATTATGGAAAGTTTTCACAATTTAACAAATATCAACACAGGTCTAAGTATTTATCCCAATATAATTTCAATAATAATACAAATCACTGTGACATGCAAAGATGAAATTCTATAATTCAATGGTCAACCAATTGGTATTAATAAGTAAGAAGGCTAGGAGTCTAGCTCAACTTGAAAAACCTTACTCTCTTACTACAATGTAAAATTAGTTCCCCAGCAGAGTCACCATTTTTTGGTTTCTTTTTATGTTTCAACAAAAATAACAACCTCTTCTTCTTATGACTATTTTCATACAGAAGCCATCTCCAAATATTGAGTCATGCAAGAAAATGACAAACTAACAAGCACCCTTGCAATACTTCTACTCTTTAGGTTATGTTATACCAAGGGGGGGATACCCTATAATACCTTATGATATCTCTATATGGCATTTTCAAGTAGTAATCTCACAATAACTCAACACAACCAGGAGATACTAGATAATTGGCTAATTACCCATTGAACATCAACCATGAAATGAAGCATGAAATAGGAATTCATAGCAAACTTGCACAAATATAGAATTAATGGATTTAATGTTTTTTTATAGAAGAACATAGCCAATATTCAACTAGGTATGCAATAGCACAGAACTTATTATCTTTAGATTAGTACTTTATCCATTGGGCTATACTCTGATTCAAATACAATATATTGAAATCAATATTCATCAAAGATTCTAGGCCATAAACAAAATTATCCAAACCTCTACTACCAATATAATCCTAACATATGTCAAATGAATCTATGAATTAATCAGAGCCTCATTTAATCTAATGCTAGATCAGAACTCTCAAGTAAGTACATAAACATAGAGAAATTCTATGCTAATGAATAAAAAATTTCATAGCTCACAAGACACATAACACAGGAGCGATTGGAATCTGGATCTTTGTATTAATTTTAGAGAATTAGATTCTAGCATACAAAATGTCCTTAGAGATAACCTCTTCAATAACCTACAAAAGATCTCTCAACTTTTATTTCTAATCATCATAGCTATCTAGTACAAACTATACTATATTTCCCCTTTGATTGAACTTTGCCAAATTGCTTACAATCCAAATTTTCCAGCCCTTTCCAATGAACTTCAGAATCCTTTTATGGAATAGGATTGCAACAAGCTACGGATCAATTGGAATAAGGACAAAACAAATGACTCAACAAAAAGACAAAATAACAAATGAATTTATAACCATTTTTGTTATAATATATATTCAAAATATTTTGTCTTTTGACCTCCTGGGTGCTTGTAACTACTTTAAAGTTGTTTGGAAGAAGCCACATGGAAGTTGTTGTCCTTGTTCCTATTGATGTCGAATATTTACCTTTGTTTGTGTTATTCATCAATCAGGAACACTACCACTTGTTTTCTTTCACATATTTCCACCTTCTCCTTGATCAATTATATCATATTTGTCCTCCCAAGAAGTATACACCTCATCACTTGGCGAAGTAAAACCAATGACTTCATATTTTTTGTTGTTAATCTCATCCCAACTGACACTAGACTTCTCAATTTACTCTTTCCAGAATTTAAAAAATGCCCTGGCTTTCTCAATGATTTCCACAATTTGGATAAACAAAAGCGTTCTTTCCAAAGTAATAATACTATTGGTCCTGGTTGTGAACGCCTCATTCATTTTTCTTAGCCATAATGCTTCACTCTTTATGTCACCACTCTTCTTGAAAATGTTAGGAAACATCTCATATCTATACTTCAAATATTATTTCCTCAAAGTTTCTATCTTCCTGATGATGATGCTTCTCTTTATGTCTACATCTACCATTAATTTTAAGAAATTATAATTGCTGGTTAAAACAATATCAATGTTGTTTTCTTACTTATATGTGGAATAGAATATTTTCAACTCAGCCTTCTTTCCTTTCCATCTATCCATGATCAAGCCCCACTTATCCTTGTCTATATCATACTCATTTATTATTATAATAACCCTTTTTCCTAGCAAATAAAGGGTAGCAAGACTTAATTCCTTAGTACACTACATGAGATTGGCATGTATTTTATTAGAGTACCTTTTGTTGTACCCATGCCTCTACTTCTTTAAATGTTGAAGACTCTTCAATCCATTTCTTCCTTGATTCTTCTAATCTAGTCCTTTCAGACATCAATTTTTCCTTTTCTAATTCTAATTCTGCTTGTTTAACAGGACTTGATGGCATAGGGGAAGGAGGGAAAGTGACAATTGGGCTAGATGAACAAGGTGGATGTGGGTCTTGTGTTATCATCCTTTGAGGAGCGAATTGGGAGATTTGTTTTCCCTCTAGGATGGTAATTTTCTTATCTTTTTCAATAGACTTTACCCTTTCATCATTATATTCTTTCATGACTTTCTCATTTTTTCCCTCAGGATTTTGACTTATTCTTCCTATTTCTCAGCTACATTCATACCAAATTTTTCTAATTCCATATTAAGGCTAGCTGATTCTATCGTTGCGACACCTGCAACTCTCTTTACTAACAGGTTGCTTGACTATTCAGTATGGTCACCTTCAACAGGTCTCTTATTCTCTTTCTTCTTGATAGACCACACTACCAGTGTTGCATGGTCTTCACTAAATTTGACACTAGTAGACACTCCACTAGTGTGCATTGGTTTGGTCTCTTTTCTAATAGCATCAAAGACATTGGGATTGACAAAATCCCACTATGGCAGGATAAGAACTCCTTATTTCTTTACTAGTTCTCTTCCTTCATCAGGATTGATTTGGTCCAATTTAGATACCATCTCGTGCTTTAATTCCTTTTCAATGTCATTTTTATCTCTATCTGGTTGATCATCCTACAACTCTAGACATTTCTATTTGAATTCATTAATGTGAATTCTCCAAAGGAACTTAATGAAAGTCATTGCTTTAACAAATTGGTCATCTAACAAGAATTCATCACTAGCTTTCTTAGTGATAGGATCCAATTCCTTCCCAAAAAAATTAGTTGTTGTCAAGTCCATTTCAACATGTTTAGGTGCCTCTAGCACTCCTTCTTGCAGTTCCTGGGCTGTAACAAAAATATGACATGTACTTCCCATTTGTACTAATTTCTCAGCAATGGCCTATTCATCCATGTGTAGGGGAGATTGGGAAGGGGAATCAATATCATCTTATTTTTTATCATTTTCTTCCACCCTTTTCCTTTTTGGAGATGGCAATGATTAGGTACTAGAGTCTAATGTTATTTTTGCCTTTTGATCAGAGATGTTTTCAACTCTTGGTAGAATTGTGCTATATCCTCTCCATTGGTACACCACATATTTTCCTGGTGGAACAACCCTTTCCTGTGTAGTTCTTCTCAAAATAGCCTTGGGATTTTCTGGATTTGTTTCCATTACCTTCTTCTTCTTTTGGTCTAAGGCTTGCATAATATCTTCAAACATGCTCATCATGGATTCCACCTTCTTTTCCCAAGGCATAAATTCTTTCAAAGGATCATAAGATTTATCAAAATGATGGACAAAATCTAATGATTTCTTATAAACTAACCATTTTTCCTTCTTGATTTATTTCTCCATCAAGTCAAATTAATTTCTTATTATATCCTTAATAAAATTGAATTGATGTTCTAGAGATAAACATTTAGTTCTCTTTTTGAAAATGTCACTGATGAATCCCTCATTATCTGCACATCTTTCCATTGAGGTTGCCAACTTATAAGGCTCCAAGTATTTTTGAAACAGGATCCATCCTCCTTTAGTAATAATGAACTGGTGTGCTTTTGTGATGGTCGGGAAAATGTTGCCCTTCATTTTTCTAGTCAATGCTTCTTCTTGCAACCCACCCAGTTGTCTCAGGATTTTTTCCATGCCTATCTTGAGTGGAACCCTATAAGAGAGAACATTTGGAGTTCCTCTGAAACCATAGACCCTAATAAATATTGAATCAAAGTATAAAATAAAGTCACCCCAATTGTGAACAACCTAAAATTCTTTAACATACTCCATTGGTCTCAAAAATCTTAACACATCTATGTGAATTCTTGGGTTGTCAGTGTATAATAGTGCTCTGAGACTAGAGGAAAAACATCTATCAAAATTAATAAAACTGGCCTCTTTCCTATCCCAAGAAAAATCAGTACTCCACAACTGAATTAGCAAATATTCATCATCCTGAAATTTTATAAGATCCATTTCTTGTTCAAAATAGTTGGCATTATTATACAAGATCATGTGCATCGTCATAGAGTACCATCCAAATGGCTTAACTATCTTATACTCTTTTATGCCTACAAGACCTTGATGCATTAAATCAGAAATATAATTAGCAAATTCAAAGACAACAAAAAAATATGGATGCAAAATTTTGACCATCACAAGCATAAAACTAATAGGCATTGTTGTCTCCTCATCTTCTCCCAGAACATGACACATGAACTATACATCCCTCTAGCCTTTCCACTAGAATAATCCAATTTGAAGGGTTCTGGTGTGTTAGGGTCTACTAAAATTAAACCCCTTATCTTATTGAAACATTCCTTCAAAGGCCCAGTTCTAAAGTAGTCCCTTTGATTCTTGTAAACTTCTTTTAAATGCTAAAAATCTATGTCATCCATCTGAATAGAAAGGTCATTCAACTTGAAAAACTTTCTTATCTCATCAGCTGAGACATTTAATAATATGTTCCCATTTGTATCTCTCAAAACCCTAGACACCTTATAATAAGTTTTAGCAATTGTGATTAACACATCTATGTCCATAAATACTCCAAGAACTATCAATTTTCCAACATCAAAATCCTATATGTTACAGTCTAGGATAGGAGCATTTATTTGTCTGAAAGAAATTCTAAACAAAGACAGACCACTTAAATTAACCTTTGCATCCTTACCTCATCTTGCCAGATCATATAAACCCTCCCAAACTCTAAAACAAGGGCTTATAGGCACTACTTTTTTTTTATTTGAGTAGAGTCATTGGTGGATCCATTCAGCTATTGTAAAAGATCATCCCGCACATTCCTATCTTTGTAATCAACTTTACCAGTGAACTCAATTCTAGGGTCCATTTTATGAACTTAGGTTTTTTTATGGTAATAGTATTAGATTGTATCAATACTCTCTTTATCTTTCAAAACTTGAAATCCTACTGCAAGCATGAATTTTAATGTTTCAATAGAAAACTTCCCTGTTCTGCAATTTGTCACATAGAGTGCGAGATTGCTACAACTTTCAGTTTCACTTTAATCACTTCAATGGTTATGGAAACTTCAAACTCAAGTAATGAATTATATTCTCAATCAATTTAATATCTCGTATTTAATTTTAATGAAGTGGCCACACACTCTGTAATAAATTCATCTTGTTTGAACACTCATAGCTCAACAGTTCATTGAAACCAGTCTTAAACTTTTAAATCTGAATCATAGATCTTATCAGCATCTCATCTTATCGTGTGGCTCTCATTACTTTACAGAAACCACTATTCATCTTGGACACATGTTAGCACGCCTTGACCACTTAAATATTAGATCTTATGCATCTTCCCCATAAGCCTTTAATTCATCCATCTAATCTTTTTTAACCTGAACACCAATTACTTTACCCTAGAATTTACTAACCGCGGATGCAACTTTATCAACTTGGACACACGTCAACAACACTTAATGGCTTATATGCTAGATCTTCCTCATATTTACCTTAAGTCATTCAGTAAGTTGTCTGATCTTTCTCAAACTATATCCTCTTTATCTTATCCTTGCGATGTACTGGGCCCACCAACTGCCACGTGTTAGCATGACTTAATCGCTTATACTGTAGATCTTGATCACTTTAACACCCAAAAATTAAGTCAACTGTCAGATCAACCATTAGATGCTCAGCCTTTAACTCCTTTATTATGAACTCAACAAAACCCATTGGGACACATGACATCACAAATTAATGTCTTACTTGTTATATCTCGATCACTTTGTCATTAATCTATCAAGTCGACAGTTAGATAATTTTTTAACTGTTAGCCCTTTAATCTATGATTACCTTTACTATTAATGGAATACACGTCATCTCTAAGACATGCGAAAGCATGGCTTAACGACTTGAATGATAGATATTACACATCTTTGGATTAAGATATTAAGTCTATCATTGGATCAAAAGGGAATCTGACTATAGTTTAACAAATAGATGTTCACAAATCTCGGGCCTGCCAACTACCACGTGTCATCACCGCTTAAAGACTTATAGGTTAGATCTTGTACATCTTGATCATAAGAAATTAAGTGAACCATTGGATCTATCTACAATTTAATCTCTATCAAAGTTTACAACAAGGCCTACATTGCTATAGGGACACGTGTCATTCATACTTAATGACTTATAAGATAGATCTTGATCATGTTGAGAGTAAGTCATTAAGTGGACCGTTGGATGAAACATTAACATCATGTTTTTTTACTGAAGCTTTAAATTTTTTTGGACCCACCATAAACATGTGTCATCACTGCTTAATGAGTTGAATGATAGAATTTGTGAATCTCAGGACTAATTCATCAAGAGGACCATTAGATTAAAACATATCAGCTCGACACATAATAGTTTAATAAACGAATTGTGGGATTTTCGACTTAGGGATTAATACAGTGCCAAGGAGTTAGGAATCTACAAACTATTGAATGCAACCCCATTTAAAAGAACACATGGTGGACACATGACTTAAGTGACAAAAATGTAATGTAAAAATAGAAACCACTCTGAAGCTTAGGGTTTGAAAACAAGATTTACACTTTGAAAATTGAAAGCAAGGGCTTTACAAATTTACATACGACCTTAACTTGGAAAATGCAGACCAATGACTCAATTGTTTTGCAAAAATTTTTAAAATACCTAACACATGGAATAAAGAGATAGATGCATTCTCCATGTTCCCCACAATAGAATGGAATTGTATAGAGAACAAATATAACTATTCTAGACACTTCTATAACATGATGATTGAAGGATAAATTCCACACATCTATTGTAGAGAATATGTTAGCACTATAGTATACACATTGAACCAATTTGAAATCAAGAAAGGAACCGGTAAGACACCTTATGGTTTTTGGTATGGTAATATTCCTACAATGAAATATTTAGAATTTTTGAAAGAAAATGCTATATCAAAAGAGATTAACACTTAGGAAAGTGTAATCCTAGAGTTGATGAAGGAATTTTTCTTGGTTATTCTACAAAAATAAAAGTATACAAATATTACAAAAAGAGGTTGAAAAGGTAATTGAAAGTAAAAATGTCAAATTTGATGAGAATTTTGAAAAATAGATCAGATCTTGTAGATATAAATCAGACGATGAAGAAGATAATTAGATTGTGTAAGAACAAAATCAGAATGGATTTCTAGAAAAGAATGAAGAAGTATCAAATGAGGAATAAGTGGAGACACAAGATTCTTCTACAAGAGAAAATACAAAGACTCTGAGCTATGTAAAGTTAAATCATTCATAAAATCAGATCATTAGTGATAGGAATCATGGTGTTCAAACTAAAGGAAGAATTATTAGAAGTAAAATTTGTTTGATTTCTAAGATTGAACATAAAAATATTCATGAATAATGCAACAATGATAGTTGGGTTAAAGAAATGGAAGAAGAGTTGGAACGTATTGAGAAAAATAAGACATGGATTCTTGTTCCTAGATCTAAAGAAAAAATTGTGATTTGAACTAAATAGGTATACACAAACAAATTGAACTAATTTGATGAAGTGGTTCTAAGAAAAGCCATATATTTTTGCAAGGGATACTCACAAATGAAAGCTCTTGATTTTGAGGAGACATTTCCTCTTGTTGCTATAATTAAAGTTGTTAGAATATTTCTTGCATATGATACTTAAAAATATTTTAAGGTATACCAAATGGATGTTAAGTCTACATTATTGAATGGATAATTCAAAGAGGAAGTTTACATTGAGAATTCTAATGGTTTGTTGGATTAATCTTATGAAAAGGTAAGTATTGAGAGTGGAGGGATGAATCAGTACTTTAAACTTTTAAATACTATTCATTCCTTTCCACCAAAATGAATATTATTCATAAAAACATTGAGAAGAATATAACATAAGTTAGATAACCAAGACACATAACACCATGATTTTTGGTCACACAAAAATCCTTGGTTAGAGGGAAAAACTGTGGTGGGGATGGCACCCACAATCCTTCACTTCTACAGAATAAAGGTTGCTTGATTAGAGCTACAATGTTAGCAACTTCTGGTATCTTACCCTATTAGGATTATTATGCTTGGTTAGAAGTAAAAAAGACTTATTCATTCTACTTGATTAAAGGGTTTTATAATCTCTCATCTAAGAGATGTACTCGGTTAGAGGATTTGAAAAATAAGAAATATTAGGGCCTACCCACTAAATGGGATTCCTAATCTCCTAACTATTACAAAATCTTATTACAAAAATGTCTGTAAGTATGGATCAACATAATGTTGTTCAGACTCATTATGATCTACAAGGGCATTACCTCTTTTTGCACTCAGTAACTTATTTATTCTACACCCTATATCTTCTTCATTCTATATTTATCTCTATCTCTATAACTTCATCTCTCTTATCTATAGTATTTTCCCTCTTTCTCTGTGTAACATATTCACAATCCTATATATTCTTTATGTTTTTTTTTTCATTTTATATGATCTTAAGATAGTTAACCTAATTAGATCCTTTTCCTTCTATGGTGAAGGTGAGGCAGTGCAAGCTTGGTTTCATTCCCAATGCATTTATTTTTCTTTAATAGCATTGGTTGAATTGCCTCGTGATCATGTGCAATAATATTGGTGCAATCCCGATGTTCAACCTAACTTCTATGTTGAATACTCTGAAAGTCTTCCCGCTCGACATCTAGGTTTAGTGTATTCAAATTTAAATTATTATGTTGGCTCTGGTGTGTTCAGTAATGTTCTTTAATTTTTCTTAGTGACATTACCTTTTCTCAGTAACTAACTCTTCTCGGTGACTAACTCTACATTATGTCTCATTTTCTAACTATTCTCTGTTTAACTCAGTAACTTGTTACTATTTGGTGCTCGGTGTCATTGATACTCTTCTTTACCGACTTTATGCCTTAGTGTATTCTCCTTCTTTATCGATTGTGTTCATTGAATATTATGAATTTGAAAAAAATAATGACAACAAACTAACTCATGGGAATATCAATATCCCCCTTTGGGATTAGTTGGCATTTTGACAAAAAATTCAAAGTCATCAAAATTTTGTGTAACTCCCCCTATACACATGCTTATATCTCCCCTACCATTATATCTCCCTTTATACTATAGTGTAACTCCTCTTATGTTTTATATTAATACATACTATATTATCCCTCTTTTTTGATAAATATGCCAAATTGAAAATTGCTTAGAGCTCGGTGGGATATATGATACCTTATCAATAATGTGCATGTACTTTTTCTATTTATCGGCTAGGGATGAATCCCTTGCATCTTTTGTAATCACCTAAAAATGGTTAGCTAAATCCTAGACCCCCAATCTCAACAATTAATTAAGAACCCCTAATCTTGATTATTCTAAGTCCGAAATCAAACAAGCAATTACTCAATTCATCAAATTTGCACTGATCTGACCTAAACCCTAGGTCCTAATCAATCATCTTACTTGATTAATTAAAGTACCCCTAGAATCAAATTACATTGGAAAATAAACCTTATGTTAATTATTTAACTCATATTCTGATATATTAATTAAATAAAACTGCTAAATTATCAATTAAATAAAAAAAGGGAATTAAATTAATTAATAAAAAATGTGCATTCAAAATCAATTAAATTATTAAAAATGCATATGACATCATCAAATTCAGTTGACTGATTATCAAAATGGAAACAATCTAGTTCCACTCAGTTAACTGGTTCTCCACTATCTATCATTTTTGAAAGATTTCAGTTAACTAAAAACTAATTTTGGAAGTTTCCAAAATAACTGATCAGTCAGTTAAGTCAACTGACTCTTTTGACCAATCACATTGCTTGCACATGGATTGTGCTTCTTCAATCAAATTTGAGCCACTCTTTTCTTTTGATCTCGACTGTTGATTCGAGATAGATTTCTATAATAGAGAAACTCTTTTCCTTCACAAGATCCTAACTTTTGAATATCATTACTATGTTGTATTTCACATTCAACTTTTCTTGAATTTTAGTTATCTTTTAATAATTTAGCTTTAATTGTTATTTTTTTAAGGATGCAAATCTAATTTAGATCATATTTCCTTTGGTTCTTTAAAATGAATCAATCACATTTCATTAAGTGCTTAAAATCAACTTAAGTAGCTGGGATTAACAACAAATCTACATCTTTCATATCATCTTAGATCAATCATAATAGATTACAATCCTTCATTTAGAATAGGTGTAGTCACTGAGTTTTTGATAACCTGAGACAAAATTCATACTCTTGCCTACTAGAAGCAAATGGGTCATTGTCGATTAGTGTAGTTGTTTGTTTTGATTTCATATTGTCTAACCTACTAACCACTTAAAGACTTTATTGAAGTTTGTGTGTTTGTGTTTGCAGCTTGCAGGTATCGACCATAATTCACGCATATATTTTGGGCGCCCACCGTAGAGAATGAATATTAATTTGAGCCAAACCCTACCTAAATCTTAATTTTGAGAAAAATCTTAGCCCACCATCACGTCCAGGTCATTGTTCCGATTTGAAATGACTATAAACATGCCCATACTCGCCCAAAATTGAATCTGTGGTGAAAACAATTGCAAACAAAGTCTGTATGACCTCTACACGCAAATTGAGATATGTATTGTAGACCCAATAGTTTAACCCTCTCCCTCACAACCTAAGCACATGGCCCATAGGCTTCCTTTTGTTTAAGAGATGGAAAAGCTTTGTATAAAAATAATAAATTATTCTATAACAGCGTGAATTAGGGACTAAAGTCCTAACATCCCACACCTCTCGTCAACCCTAAACTATTGCATCACTCCACCCTACACCACTTCCACCTACCTCCACCTCCCACTACACTTCCACCTAACTACCCCCCATAGCCCCTAAAAGCTTCCCACCCCTCCCCTCCATATCCCTCCATAGCTCCCAGCTCGCTGCCCAGCCCTGCTACCTCCTCTACCCACCTTCATTGCTCCTCTCCACTAAACCCTCCCCCATGCCACCAAAAACCTCTGCTACTCCCCTCCTCTAGAATCCACCTCCACCCAAACCCTAATCCTCCCTCTACACTCTACCACCCACCACACTTATTTCCCATGCCCAATGCCTCCTCTTTTCCCACCGCCCAAACCCTTCGCCCACCGTCCCAGCCCAGCCGCCACTTGTGTCACATTGTTTCTCATACTCAACCCTCTACAAACTGCCTCCTAGCCTAAAACCCTGCACCTCTACTCCCTCTACCCCAAACCCCACCCATCTTCCTCCTCTTTCTCTTCCCCAAACACCACCCATCCACCACCGCTCATCTGCCCGAACACCACCCATCACCCACCTCTACTTGTCGGGGCTGCATTTAAATTTAACGGCTTCTCAGAAGTCATTAAATAGGTATATTGGATTTTCTCAATGACCTTCCAACTGTCAAACATAAAATCACAAACTACTGACATCAGCATGGAGTTTTAAAAATTTTCCTTCACCATATGCATTTTGTTTTTTTCAGTCTAACTTTAAATAACTATAACTTGCTCATATTTGGTCCAAATTGACTCCAATTTTGTTTGATTTTGGGTATATTTTTGTAAAGATCACTATGGTGGGGTTTGTTTCTATTTTTGGTTGTTGGATTTCTCAGAAATTGCATATTTTGATGACTGTACCTACCTCCTCCTGTGTTTTGCAACTTTCAAAGCTTCATATGGGCTCATATAGTAACCTTTTTGAGTGCATTTTTTTAAAGTGTGTGATTTATTATCTAGTTTCTGAATATGAAATCAAATTTATGATTTTATGATTTTATGATTTTTCTAACACTGACAAGTTTTGGTCTTTGTTATTCTATAGATTATCTTGTTGATTACAGCCTAGCAGCGGTTTGCATGATGTTGAAAAAGAATACTAAAATGCAGACTACTAACGAATCATCTTCTAGGTTTCCTTGATCGATAGAATGCTAAACATTATGCTTGCATATTATTTTTATTTTATTAAAATAGGAATGCACATGCAATACATTTTAAATTGAACTTCTATCTGGTGTTTTAGGGATGGCAATAATGTCAGGAAACTATGCTCTCGCCCTTTTGGGATGATCAGAAATCCAAAAACATTATTGTCATTCGTCACTTGAGATCTACAACTTTAGAGGGCCTGTGCAAGTGGGAAAAAGTACTCACCCTTGGAGAACGACCCAAGTGAGAACAAGCTAACGCCAAGCTTCTTCAACTCACTATAATAAAAATTCTTCCTTGAGGCCAAAACCTTGGAAGATAAGTGGAATTTGATCTTATACTCGGCTCTCACCTAACACAAAGTAGGGCCTCTGAGTCTCAATCATGTATCGTGAACTACTTGTGCTAAGGTTCTCTATGGGGTTAGTAGCCTAAATCACGCTTGTGCAGACACAGAGGATACACTTAAGTGAATAACCTTACTAAAACCCTTTTTAGATAGTGGCCAAAATACTTTTCTTCTTGTTTATACGGGCATTGTGAGAGGTGCATGCCTAAGAAACCTCTCATGTACCCCTCTTGTTGAGACAGTAAATTTATTAGGATCCTCAGATCTTGAGAAATTCAAAGCTTGGTAAGCTTGAGAAGTGTGTATCATGGAGGGGAGCCAGTGCTACCAAAGTTATAACTGTCCGACTTGAATGGGTATTTTATTGTAAGAGGATTCAAACAAGTATTGTCGATTTCTTTCCACCTACAAATAGGGTTTTCTTGATGTGTTTGAATAGTTAAGGGCTTCTTTTTGTGTCTGCTGTGAGTGTTCAGTGAAACAACAACAACAACAACAAAAATCAAACAATCTGGAAAAATGTATACTTTAGTTACTTGTCTATCATATCTCATCTGAAACATCAATAGTCTGTCAAAAATTGTTGAAGCTTTGTCTTTTCTCTTGTCTATCCTACACATTCAGTCTGTTATGAGGTCTACACTACCATAACATTTCTACTAGTTCTTATTTGACTATGATCTATTGTCAGTCCAACCTATCACTGTCTTGAAATTTGATGTTGTTATGCTTTCCCAATTGACCAGTCCTTTGTTCAAATCTTATCAGTCTTTGTCTGCACTCTCCTTATTATGGGTTGTGAGAGAAGGTTAGTTAACCTTGACTCAAGATCATATTCTTTTCTATCTCCTCCTCAGTTGGACATTTATCACTTGGTCTCTTTGGTCTTGGACTTAGACAACACTTTAGATATCACCATAGTGTTGGTTAGGTGAATCAACTTCTTTATGCCTGTGCGAACTAGAAGTCAATCTAAGGAAATTCACGAACAAGGATTCCCATTTGAAGACAACTCCTTGTTTGGAAAAAAATTATCTTTTTCTGAGAGATCCTCAAACTCTTCCTAGATCACTATCCCCACAGAGAAAGTTACCTAGTCCTAGGATGTCAATAGAAAGACAAAGTCAAAGTAGGTCTCAACAGAGAGACCTCTATAGTCACCAATCCTTCATTCCATCAGAACTTGAGGAGGAAGATATTAATGAATGTCTCTAAGATAAGAGGTTTGTAAAATTCATGAAAACAATCATAAATTGGGATAAGGAACAATATTTCCTCAACCTAGCAAAGTAAGGCCCTCAACTTCCACCTCGCTTCACAGTTGAGGGTATCATTGCTAAAGAATAAGAAACTCCCATTACGCTCATGGCTAAAAAAAATGAAAAATTTGCAAATATAATTACAAGAACTCATAAAGGAAAAGGAAAAACCAAAAATAAAGTTTTCCTTAAACACAATCTATCCTTTTCCTTTCGATAAAGATTTGTACTTACCTCCATTCCCATGTAGAGTTGAAATCCCATGATTTGATAATTACAATGGTCACTCTAATCCACAAGATCACATCTAAGAATTTTGTGCTCTTTGTACAAAATTTATGCATGATAAGACATATCTTATGCATCTCTTTCCTTAGAGTTTGAGGCCCAGGCTATGGAGTGGTTCTCAAATTTACCCACTGGTATCAAAACTTTTGATGAGTTGATGAATTTGTTCCTGCAACAGTATTCTTACAATATCCAACATCCTATGATGATGATTGATTTATGCAACACAAAGAAAAACACAAGGGAGCCCTTTCTGACCTTTCTTTAGCGATGGAGAAAGATGTTTTCTAGATATCCATGAATCGTACCTGAATCTAAAAAGATGGACATTTTTGCTAGTGTTCAAATTATAGAACTAAACTATCCCCTTCAGATGCAATGTCTACCCTCTTTTGAGAAAATCATGGAAAATGTGATAAAAATAGAAGATGTGCTTGTTAAAAAGGGTGACATTACCCTATATAAGGAAAAAAAGTTTGGTTCTGACTCCAAAGACAAGACTAACTATTGGAACAAAAACAAGCATTTGGTAAATGACGGAGTAGTCGATCACTCTGCTCCCTAGTCAAAACCAACAGTCTTCAATCTGACAAGCGTCCCAAAAGCCATAAAAGTTGTTGAAAATACCACTAAATCCTCATATTTTCAAGTGGTCAGCAATTTTTTGAAAGAAAAACCATGGATTAAACACAAATGAGACTTTGAATCTTTAGGTGAATCCTATGAATCTACATGTAAGACTCTACTAGAAAACAAGTTGATCACAATGGTAGATAACTCCAAACCATATGATCAATAGGTCAAACCTAAATGGTGGAGAGACAATGATTTATATCAATACCATAGAAACAAAGGACAAATGATAGAAAATTGCATGAGGCTGAAACATCAAATCCAAGATCTCATTGAAAATGAAATAATTGTTGTTGATAATCACAACAAAAATGTAGATGATAAGGAATTCAAAGATCCTTTCCTAGAACATCACAAGGGAGAAACTTCTAAGAAAGGTGCTCAAATTAATCACACTTATTATAATGTTGACTACAACATCATTAAAATGCTTGAGCCATCTCATTCTAAATATTTCAATGTCATCATTGTCAAAAAGAAAGAGAAAGAGTCTCAATCAACCAACACAGTGACCTGAGTGCAAGAAAAGGTCACCCTAGGGGGTTCTGGATCTTCCAACCCTTCATCATCTTCCAATAAACCATTAGCATCCAAATCCTGGATACCTCTTAGAAAACAATCTATTGTGGGTACCTCTAAATTCTCACATTCCAAACAACTGACTTCTTCCAATACTACAGACTATAGCATCATCAAGCAATTGCAGTGGACATTTGCCCAAATTTCAATCATAAAATTTCTCAAACTCTCTCCATCTCACTAAGAGGTCCTTGAAAAAGTGCTATCAACTACCAATGTCCCTAAGGACTTGGATCTGGATTGGTTTTAATCCATGGTGTGTCACTTTGTTAGAATACTTTAGGGATAACTGAGAGCGGGGGGGTGAATCAGTTATCTGCAACTTTAAATATTTTATACTTATTAATCTAGATTGATATAAATTAAATGCACATTGAGATAACACATTACACAACACATAAATTTGGTTATGGGGAAACCAAATGGTAAAAACCTCGGTGGGAATTAGCACCCACAAAGAACTATACTGTTTATAGTAATCCCTGTTAAAAGATCATTCAACCCTTTTAGGAGTTGTTCATTACAATGAAGTAGTATAGTGACCTAGTTAAGGGTCTGACCCTGTTAGGAGTCTTTTACAATAACCCTGTTAGGGGTGGTGGACTCACTATCCAAGTACTCACTATCCAAGTGGTGAAGGCTACAACCTTCTAGTTATTTGATACACACTGTATCAACAAGGTGAACAACTTTTGTGACACTGCTTTTCTGATCAGTTCCTTTTGTGTGCTGATGCTTTAACCTCTTGTAAATCACTACAAAAATCTTCTCTATGTTCTGAAAGCTTCTACTTCAATATCTATATTATCAACATATGATAAATATAGCTCTGCTGCTTTATCACTTTGTATTGTTTTACTTATCTCTAGCTTTCGCAACTCTTGTTATCATAAATGACCTTCTATAAGTACATACACCAAGTATGAGATCATGGGACCTGTTAGACAACTCTTCATAACATCCTTGTTGACTCTACTAAGCACACAAACATAATTACAACCGTGCAAGTATAAATTGAATAGACGCGTCGCTTCACTAAGTTGGCTTCACCAATTTAACCATAACTTTGCAATCTTCTTGAAACACATTTGGCACCTTTGGATTAATATCACCAACTCATAACTAATCATGAATATACACATGCATATCCTAAATATAGGCGCAACTCCAAAAATATTTTACATACGTCGGCCTTAAACCGTTATTCCTCCGGAACTGTAACCATCAATAACAGAATTACATATCTTTATTGAAACATCATATCTGGGTCTACGTGTATGAACATAGCATAATAAACATGTATCTATCCACGCAAGTCTTCATGTCATCATATGGATAAGTACATATAGAAGTACTACTGTGTATTATATACTGTCATCAATGACAAACATACAATCAATCAACTATTCAGAATCAAATATCCAACAATCTCCCCCTTTGGCATTGATGGCAACATATGATAAAAACAACTTCTGTTCATGGTGTCTTCTTTGTTTAACAATCTTCTCAATATCCTCATCAAAGATTCATCTACACTGCTACACTTACATGGACTATGTTTTATATGTATACTCCCCTAGATTATAAGCTCCTTGTATGTGTTCCTTGTTTTCCTTATTTTTAGTACATACTCTCCCATTGACATCAATGGAAAAGGGTGCCATAAACCATTATGCACAGGTACTACTCCAAAAGTAGAGTAGTCAACCATTCATCAGTCACATAGGACTAATGTACTTGTTGCTTTCTCTAGTTAGACTTAGGAGAGGGAATGACTCCCAACTTCTCCCTTAGATACTCAAATGTATCCTTTGCTAATGGCTTCATGAAAATGTTTGCTAACTAATCTTTTGTGCTTACATAGTCCAATGTCACTTCCTTGTTTGCAACTTTTTCTCTCAGAAAATGGTACTTGATCTCTATGTGTTTTGTCTTTGTGTGCATCACAAGGTTCTTAGACATGTTAATAGTACTAGTGTTATCACAATGAATAACAATAGGATAGTCAACCTGAATACCAAAGTCTTTAACCATCTGCTTGATCCAAACAATTGTTGTCCAATTCAGTGCTGCTGCAACATATTTTTCCTTTGCCATTGACTGAGAAATATAGTTTTACTTCTTGCTTGTCCAAGATACCAACCGTTCTCTAAGAAATACTGCTCCTCCTGAAGTGGTCTTTCTGTCATCAATACAACCTACCCAATCTGCATCTGTATACACATGAAGTTGTGTATTCTCTGATTTAGGATACCATAAACCTTAGTCTATAGTTCCCTTAAGATATCTAAATATCCTCTTGATTGCCATTAGGTGATTATACTTGGGTTTAGCTGCAAATCTTCAAACAATGCCAACTACATTAGATATGTCAGGTCTTGATTGAGTTAGATAAATAAGCTTTCCAATCATAGATTTGTACAATGTTTTATCAACTATTCTGGAGTCATCATCTTTTGAAAGTTTACTTCATGTGATCATAGGAGTGCACAATGGCTTTCAATCCTCCATCTCGAAGGGTTTCAATATTTCCTTCACATATTTTGACTAATTAATGAATATTCCTTTATCTGTTTGTTTTACATTCAGTCCCAAAAAGTATTTTATAGGACCAATCATGCTCATTTCAAATTCATTCTGCATTTATTTTGCAAATGTTATACTAAGATTGTCATTACCTCCAACGATAATGTCATCAACAAATATGGAAACTAATAGTAATTCATCAAGTGTTTCTCTTGTGAACAAGTTGCAATCTGCTACTCCTTTCTTGAATCCAATCTTGGTGAGATAACCATCTAGTCTCGCATACCACACTCTTGGGGCTTGTTTAAGTCCATAAAGTGCTTTCTTCAGTCTGCATACCATGTCTGGTCTATCTGAGAGGTTAAATCCTTCAGGCTATTCTATGTAGACTTCTTCTTTTAAGTCACCATTCAAAAAGGCTGATTTGACATCCATTTGATAAACTTTAAAGTCTTTTACTGTTGCATATGCCAAAAACAATTTTATGGCTTCCAGTCTTCTCACAGGGGCAAATGTATTAGTGTATTCTATTCCTTCTCTTTGTGCATATCCTTTACATACTAATCTTGCTTTGTTTCTTACTACTGTACCTTCTTCATTCATTTTGTTTTTGAAAATCCATTTTGTTCCAATCACATTTTTATCACTTGGTCTAGGAACCAATTCCCATGTGTCATTCTTGATTATCTGATCTAGTTCCTCTTTCATTGCATTCTTCCAATCAGAATCATTATAGGCATCTTCAACACTGAAAGGTTCAATCTATTAAAGTAAACATACCTCTTCATCCACTTTTAGATTCTTTGCTTTTGATCTAGTCAAAACACTGCTGCTCTGATCTCCAATGATATCATTTGTCAAGTAGCTGGCCAGCACTTAGTAGATTATGATGTAATCCATCAACATATAGAACATCATCTGTCTTGTTCTTTCCATCCAAGGTGATGGATCATCTGCCTATGATAGGTTTAGGAGTGTTATCTCCAAATCTAACCATACCACCTTTGTATTTGTCTATATGAACAAATCCATCTTTGTCACCTGTCATGTGATGTGAGCATCCACTATCAATGATCTTATCAGTTCTAACATCTACTTTGAAAATTAAGGCTAACTCTTGTTCTTCTTCTTTATCTACAATGTCTATTTCTTCAAGCAACCTTTCCATGTCTCTAAGGGCAACGAATCCAATTTCATCTTCTCTTGAATCTTCATAAGTTACACCTTCTTCAGCATGGTAACATTCCATCCTATATTTGGGTTTGTAATTAGATCTGAACTTCTTGACTCTTATGGGACATTTAGATGCAAAGTGACCAATCTTATTGCATGAAAAACATTTGAATGGGAGGTGTCCTTCATATTTTCCTTTTTTTTTTTTTTTTTTCTCTCTTAGCAATCATGGCAATAATATCTTCTAATTCTTCATCAATTTCTTCATTCTCATTATGAATAGAGATGTGTGAGGATTTCTTACCGTGGATTGAATCTTTGAAGGCTATTTCATTCGTAGGTTCAATCTTCAATCTTAATATCTCAAATGCAGAGATTTTGCTGATCAAAGTCTCTCTCTTGAATTCTTTAGAAAACTACATGGTCTCATCTAGAATGTCGATTTTTCTTTCATAGTCTACTGTCAATGTAGTCATTAACTTGTCCATTATGTCTTCTTCTGAAATTTCTCCTCCATTGTTTCTAATTCCAGATACTACTTCATTTATCCTCTGATTATAAGCTCTA
>MU227244.1:3214030-3227865 GCA_018584345.1 Thuja plicata
GTCAATGTAGTCATTAACTTGTCCATTATGTCTTCTTCTGAAATTTCTCCTCCATTGTTTCTAATTCCAGATACTACTTCATTTATCCTCTGATTATAAGCTCTAATTTTTTCTTCAGGTAACATTTTAAAACTATTATATTTCTTTTTCCATGTCTTTTTGCGTGCATTCTTTGCTTGGATGTCTCCTTCAAACATATCTTCCAAATACTTCCATATGGTGTAAGCTCAGTCAACTTTCTTGATCTTAGAAAATTCATTGTTAGATAGGGCACTAATAAGGGCTTCTTTGGAAATAGCATTTGATGTGAATACCTCCTTCTGTTTGTTTGTAGCATCATCCTTTGCAAGGTCTTTTAAAGATGGAATATCAACTTCTTGTGTAGCAATCTCAAAGATCTCAAAGCCAACACATTTTAGATGTGTAATCATTTTGTTCTTCCCATCTAGATAGTTCTCTCCATCAAACTTAGGACTCTCTTTTCTAAAGTATGCCATCTGATCTACCTTAATTTGTTAGGCTTTCTCTCCAAGGCACTTGGCTCTGATACCAATTGTTAGAATACTTCAGGGATAACTAAGAGGGGGGGGGGTGAATCAATTATCCGCAACTTTAAATATTTTGTACTTATTAATCCATATTGATATAAATTATATGCACATTCAGATAACACGTTACACAACACATCAATTTGGTTACGGGGAAACCAAATGGTAAAAACCCCGGTGGGAATTAGCACCCACAAAGAACTATATTGTTTATAGTAATCCCTATTAAAAGATCATTCAACCCTGTTAGGAGTTGTTCATTACAATGTAGTAGTATAGTGACTTGGTTAAGGGTCTGACCCTGTTAGCAATATTTTACAATAACCTTGTTAGGGGTGGTGGACTCACTGTCCAAGTGGTGAAGGCTACAACCTTCTAGTTATTTGATACACACTGTATCAACAAGGTGAACTTCTTTTTGTAACACTGCTTGTCTGATCAGTTCCTTTTGTGTGCCAATGCTTTAACCTCTTGTAAAGCACTACAACAATCTTCTCTATGTTTTGAAAGCTTCTACTTCAATATCTATATATCAACATATGATAAATATAGCTCAGCTACTTTAACACTCTGTACTATTTTTCTTATCTCTAGCTTTCACAACTCTTCTTATCATAAATGAACTTCTATAAGTACATACACCAAGTATGAGATCATGGGACCAATTAGACAACTCTTCATAATATCCTTGTTAGCTCTACTAAGTGTGCAAGCATAATTACAACCACGCAAGTATAAACTGAATAGACGCGTCGCTTCACTAAGTTAGCTTCACCAATTTAACCATAACTTTGCAATATTCTTGAAACATGTTTGGCACCTTTGGATTAATATCACCAACTCATAAATAATCATGAATATACACACGCATATCCTGAAGATAGGTGCAACTCCAGAAACATGTTACATATGTCATCCTTAAACCATTATTCCTCTAGAACTATAATTGTCAATAACAGAATTACATATCTTTACTGAAACATCATATCTGGGTCTGCATGTATGAACATAGAATAATAAACATGTCAAAAACATGTATCTATCCATGAAAGTATTCATCTCATCATATGGATAAGTACATACAGAAGTACTGTTGTGTATTATATGTTGTCATCAATGACAAACATACAATCAATCAACTGTTTAGAATCAAATCTCCAACACACTTAACCTCGCCACATTACCTATCATTCTTAGAAGAAGATGAAAAATATTTAATTCATCCACACAATCTCCCCTTGCATATAGAATTCATGATCCAAAAACATCATGTGAGACGGGTCTTGATTAATGGAGGCACAGGGTTGAACATCTGCACATACAGGTTAATCGAGGAATTAGGCTTTTCAAAAAATGTCACTGATCCTAAAATGAAAATCACTATCAAGGCATGTGATGAATAAGAGAGATTTTATAAAGGTCTTGTCACTTTACCAATCTGATTTATTCTTGATGAGAGAGATGTTACCTTCCAAGTTCTGGATCTTCCTCTAGCCTACAATATCCTATTAGGAAGACCCTAGATCCATGAGATGTAGGCAGTGCCATCAACGTTCCATCAGTACATCAAGTTCACATTCAATAGTGTAGAGATAACTATTCCTACAAACACTAGCTATGCCTATAATGCATTAAGACAAGCAAAGGACACTCTAGTCCCACATAATAGTGAGGTGTCCAACTCTGAATTAGCCATAAATTTGCTAAAGGAAATGGAAAAGAAACTCAAGATAAAGGACACTGGTATGGTTGGATACATAGTGGAACCTGTATTGTCGATCACATCACTTAGGTACTATGGGAGACCTTCAGAAAAGAGGACACTGACAACACCCCAAGAAACCTATCATGGTGACTTTATTAAAGTTGACTTAGAGGATGAAAGAGAAGAACAATTAATTCTGGATTGGCTATATAAAGAACCTGAAGATAATGAGGTCGAACAACGTGAAATATCCCCTGAACAATTTTGAGTGGGGTATGAGCTGGCTTGAAAAATGGTTTATTCGGGTATAGGACCCATTGTATATAATCAGAATGGACTTAAAGAACCAATTTCTATTAAATTCAGATGACCTAGAGACACAACTTGTCTAGGGTTCTTATCTAGGAAAGTGCAAAGAGAAAAGAATTGTCAAGATAAAGGAAAGAGACATCAGGCTCATTTAGATGAAGAAGAGCATAACACAACAGAACAAAGAACTGACACACCCACTCCCAAGTGGGATGATTTTGATGTAGAGGATGTGTATCCTTCTCCTATTCCTTCCAATATATTAGCTCTTCTCTTTGAAGAAGAAACACCCTAGGTAAATGCTATTTAAGAGTGTGTTATAGAGGAATCACAAATGACTTCTAATCAGTTAGAGACTACTACATCCAAAAAAGACCAAGATACAGAAAAAATGAGTCTATCCATAGTAGAGTTTTCAGACAAAACTCATCGAAACTGGGGGTAAAGAGTATATTTCACTCATGTCCTTGAAATCAAACCTAATAATGAAATAAAATCCCATGAATATGAGTTTGAAAGTCTTTCAGAAGGAACTTTAGACAAAGAGTTGGATATAGTTCAATGATATGTACCGACGCTCAAAGTAGGCAAAGGCTTAGAGGTTAGGTCTAACTAATTAGAACCTCTTGTTTCTGACATGGGCTTCGATGATGTCGCCAGGGATATTTTTGATTTGAACATGTCTATACAAGGTTTAGGTCTAGGAATCTACTTAACAGTTTCCATCTATGATGAACATAATGTGAACGCCCTCAAACCCATTGAACATTTGCCACTAAAGCATCTTGAACTCATTGATTGGTCCTTGAAGGAAAAAGTTGTTGAAATGCCCACATTCCCCAATGACTATTTATCCTAATATCTTAATGTTGTTGAACCTATCACTTCTTCCACCAGTGAACCTAGTATGAGCATGATTGAAGCAGACATCAAGTATCTCAGCTATAAAATAAAAAAAGAAAAATAGAAAAGGGTCTGAAGGAAGAAACCACATTGTGGGAGTTTTAGAACCCAAAATAGTAAAAAGAAAAGATACATCCAAAGGAGAAAACCTTTCTGAGGTGCTTGAGGATGGGATACTTGATGTCTTGCCTAGTCATTTATAGGAACAATTATCAGTTCTCATAGAGCCAACTTAACCAGTGAATATTGGTATGAAGTAACACCCACACATCATTCATGTGGCTAAATCCTTGTCAGCAGAAGAGCTCAAGGGATTCATAGATTTCTTTAAAGAGAAGAAGATAAAATTTCCATGGACATACTTAGATATGCCTAGTTTAGATCCAGATCTTATCATGCACCATCTCTCAATAGTTCCTGGGGTAAAACCAATAAAACAAAAACTTAGAAAAATGCACCCTCATGTTGCATTACTTATCAAAGCTGAACTGGAAAAACCACTCAAAGATGGATTCATCTAAGCCCTTGATTATGTAGAATGGATTTCCAACATTGTACCAGTATCAAAGCCAGAAAAATCTATCAAAGTCTGCACTAATTTTATGGATCTCAACAAATCATGTCCAAAGGATGACTTTCCTTTTCTTAACATTGACATGATTGTAGACATGACAAATAGGTATAAAATGTATTCTCTCATGGACAGTTTTGCTAGGTAAAATCAAATCAAGATTGCTCCAAAGGATGAAGAAAAGAATGCCTTCACATGTTCTTGGGAAACATTCTGCTAGAATGTCATGCCTTTTGGTTTGAAAAATGCAGGAGCTACATATCAAAGGGCAGTAACGACTATCTTCTATGATATGATGCACAAAAATATGGAAGACTATGTGGATGATACTCTTGCTAAAACAATGAAAAGATAGATGAACCTACAAGACTTAGGCCCACTCATGGACATAATGGAAAATTTTAAGTTAAGGTTGAATCTCAAGAAATTAGCATTCGGTGTTACATTTGGCAAGCTATTGGGTTACATTATCTTATCTAAAGGCATAGAGGTCGATCCTGAAAAGGTACCAACGATAGTAGAAATTCCACCTCCTAAGAACATCAGTTAGATGATAACACTCCAAGGGAGAATCTAATCTATCAGAAGGTTCATCTCACAGTTGGCTGATAGAGCACAACCATTTACCAAGACTCTATGCAAGGGCATTGCTTATTAATGGAGTGAAGAATTTAACAAAAGTTTCACTCAAATCAAAATGTACCTGAAAAACCTGCCAGTACTCATGCCACCTCAATAAGGAAAACCATTGATTCTATACATTTTAGCTACCTTAATGTCACTACGGGCACTACTAGTGTAGGAAGATGAAAAAAGAAAGAACGTGTTATCTACTATATATCAGTACAACATTGGTATCCTATGAGATGAACAACTCTATGAGCAAGAAATTATGTATAGTAGTAGTATTTTCCTTTTGAGAACTACGACACTACATGTTGGCTCACTCAGTCAAACTAGTGGCTAAAATTGACCCTTTGAAGTATCTCCTAAGTAAAGCTACACTCACTAGAAAATTGGCTAAATGGGTTATGCTTCTTAGTGAATTTGAAATATATTATTTTTAGCGTAAAGAAAACAAAGGAAAAGTGATGCAATGGAAAGCATTGTGGACCTATAAAAAATAAAGGATACTTAAAACTTGCAAGAATTAGTAAGGTTTCCTAAGCCGTTGAAGGCTTCAATTGACCTTAAACTGGCCAAGACTACTCACAATGGTAAATGATGGTAGATATGGTATATTTGGATGTTATAAGGGTGTATTAAAGTATTTTTAAGGTTTCAAATCCAACCGAACACTCCTAGTCCTTGATTATTCTCCAAACTTTCTCTAGGCCTAATAGCCTTCCTTGTAGCCCTTCAGCAAGAGTAAATTACACTTAACTTTTAAATTTACCAAAGGAATGACCAAATAAATTACATTTATTGATACACTTTATCCATTTCCATAATATACTAAAAGGATATTGTAATACCTACCCCTTTGTCTGTCTGCCTGTGTCAATTTCAGATCTCTTTTAGACCATAGTATGTATGTGTTAGCTCTTTCAGGTATTTTAAGGATATTCATGCATTTCTTTTCAGTATGTTATTGATCCATTATTATCATGTTGTATCTTTTGTGTATATGTGATTTAGGGTTATCTTATGATGCTTATGTATATGTTAGGATTTTATTTCAATTATGGTTTCTGACAATACTGACCTTAGATTTATATGCACATGGATCATTGTATCTTTTCATTACTGTTTGATGTGCTTGGTATGGTATGGGACAGATTCGTAGTTACTTGCTTCAGTGAGATCCACATGATAACCTAGTCCTGACCATTTTTTTCCATATGATATATGTAGGTATGTTTGTCTTTGTGATGACAGGTTTGCAGGTACCGGGCTACGTCTTCCCTGAATTGGCAAGAGTGAGCATGCCCTATCACATTAATCTCAATCGTAAGAGAGGGGAGATAGTTTTAGGTCCAAATCCTATCCCAAACCAAATTGTCCTAGTTAGTGGACAAGTATCTATTTTGACTACCCTGACCGAATTCGTATAGTTGATAGGAATTCGTGTATCCCTTTCCTCGATCTTGTTTGATTTTGCATGTTTTTAGTTTCAGGTGCTTGATGTGATTATGTGGGTGTTAAATCATGTTATTTATTTAATTGAATATTATTGCAATTAATTATTAAATATAGGGTATTTAATTAATTGAAAATTAAATTAAATACCTATGTTTAATTGAAAGTTTAATTAAAGTGCAATTGTTGAGTATTTATATTTAATTGAATAATTAATTGAAAATTAGAGTAAATATGCTTTTATACTTAATTAAATAATTAAATATTTAGTTGCATGGATTATTGTGATGTAAATATTTAAGTTATTTAAATTAATATTTTATTAATTACATGTGCAAGATTTGGTTGAAAAAGTATTTTCAAAATCAAAGATCTCAACTTGAATTTAGGAGTCAAAGATCAGTTGTGCAAGTAATTAGATATTTTAATTATTAACTGTTATTTTCTTTCAATTTTGGAGAAGAGTCGATTTAGGAGTTAACTGAATGTGTTGTCATTAGGGTTTTCTTGATTACGGGAAATGGATCCTCATTAGGGGGATCCTTCTCTCATTCTCACATAACAGGTTTTTGGGAGCATTTTTGGAAGCTTTGGCGTGTGCTTGGTTTTGGAACATAATTTTGGAATTCTCCTTGCTTGGATTTTGTATTGTTCATTCTTTAATAGTTATTGAGGTAGGGTCTTGTTCATGTCAATTCTGGTTTTTCGGATCCCTATCTTCTATGCATCCGGAGAACTAAGAATCCTTTGTTTGATCATTCCTTGTTTATTTTGTGTTTGAGGGTTTCAATTGGTAAAATATTTTTTAGATCAATTTTGTATTTTAAATCAGGCTTGCATGTCAGATCTATGTTTGTGGGCACAAAGCATTTCATTTTATAGTATTAAATATAGATGGGTATTAGGGTTTCTGAATTGAATTTAATATTGAAATTGGTGTTTCTGGAAACCTAGATCCTTAATGTTTATAGGAAAATAAATATTACCCTAGTACAGAAGTGCTGTCAAAATTTTGTTCAATAAATCCTTATGGATCTCCTAGAAAACAAAAAATTAACCAAGACTATGTTTTAACTCTATAGTGTTTAAAAAATAAAGTTCCTCTTTAAATTGCTTTTGGAAATTATTGTCTTTTCAAAAAAAAATTGCTCTCTGTTTTTAAAAAATATAGATTGAAGAAAAATTTATACTAGTAAATTAAAGACAAGAGAAAAGACAAAAAGAATATAGGATTTTCGAAAAAAGAAAGAAAAAATTTCCGTTTTTAGAATTTATATTAAAAAAAAATATATATAAATAATAATACAAAAAAAAAATGTCATCGAATGAAATTGGTTGTAAAAGAAATTTAAAAAAAAAAAATTAATAATTATTTGGGAGTGGGTGGTGGGGGCCACCGCACCCCTCCCCAGTGCTCGGCGTACAAGCCGGCACGACAGCCGAAGCTGCAGGCACAACATTCGGCGCTGACCGACTATACTAGCCATGCCCTCCCTTTATTAAGGGGGGGCAACAAATGTGAAAGGGGGTGGGGGCCGCAGTGACCCCCCTCGTGGTTTTTATTTTTTTTTATAAAAGTTTATATATATATATTATATCTAATGTGTTGGAGGGTATTTATTTAACATTAGTTTATTAAAATTGCATTATTTAACATTAGTATATTTTAAATTAATTTATTTAAATTTGGTTTACTTAATTTAGATTAATGAAATTTTGTTTAAAATGCAATTAGTTTAATTTATAGATATGTTTAGTTTATTTTAAATGCTATTTAATATATATATATATATATATATATATATATATATATATATTTGATTTAGCTATTTTAATGGAGTTAAATATTAATATTCATGAGATATTCTTTTAAAGTGATTTCAGCATAGGAGAGTTATTTAATTACATGAAATAAAGGAATTGGTATTGGGATATTGTTATTAATGTCATTTTAATTATATTTTCATCTCGATGTAATTATAGCTGAATAGGTAATTATTCTGTAGATGTATTTATAAGCTGAATTTATAAATAGATTTAAAGGATATGTTAATGTTATGAATATGAAGTATTTAATTATCTTTGGATAGTAATTGTATTCGGTAAATGAATTTGCATGATTAGGGATTATAAATTTGTTTATTCTTACGTTAACATTATATTTGATGTTATGCATTCTGAGTATGTTTTAGTTATACTATGATGTGTTTTGGGTGCGTGTTTAAATGAATCGAATGTTCTCCTATGTTATTATTCTTTCAGGTATCTGTTGGGTTAGATGACCCTAGGACTTTAATCTAGAGGTTTTTAGAATAATACTTTCTGCATAGTGTTTTATGAAATGTCATTGTGTTTATATGATGATGTCATAGTCCTGATTTTCTATACCCAACCTAATTCTGTTATGATGTGCCTTATGGTCTTATGTGGTTACTGCGGATATGTTTGTGGTTATTGAGAACCTATGTGCTCCTGAATGGGCAGGATGCGATTTGTGGATTATGTATATCTTCTTGTCTTGATCTTGAACCTAGGTAGGTTAATTAAGTGTATAGTGGGGAAGTGGCTTGCAATGGGGGTTCAGGACCCAAAGCGGTTACTAGGTAAACCCATTGGAAAGTTACTTAATAAGTGAAAATATGTTACATTAAAGGGGTTTAAAATGAATTAATAAGATGTCTGAGTCTCTACCCATGCCTTGAGAGCTGTCGCACGATAGGATGGGAGTTGGGATCCTTGTCTATGCAAAAGGATCACTGAGCCACATAGTGTCACCTGGAGGCTAGGGTCAAGAGGTACTACTAGGGTTACCTTCAAGGCTAGACATATGTGATGACACTTCCCTATATACAGCTTAGGTTATCCTACGTGTGTCGGTTGTATTTGGTGTTTTTTAGTATTCTTTGTTATGGTTTAGATTGCTTCTAGGATCTTCCTTTGCATTGAAGTATGAGGTCATGTGTGCCTTGTTTGTATTCTTGTTGTATACCCTATGTGATGGGCCTGTTACTATCTCCTCAGCATGGTGGGAGTGAACCTTTGGTTCCACGTGGTCGGGTGGTAGTGATTCTTATTACCATTGAGATTCTGACGGATTCTTCTTCATGCTTGGATGTTCCTTGTTGCAGTTTTAGCTTCCTAGTCTTTTAGAGACTTGCTCAGTTATTTTAGATGTGTTTGTACCATATGTTTATATTGGTTATCATCCTTGGAGGATGCATTGTATTGATTATTATGTATTATTACATACCCTGCGATTTGTGCAGTGGATGTTGATTAGGTAGTGTACCTTATGGTATTAGTTGTATATGTAATCTTTATTACGAGATGTATGTTATTGGTTTTAGATTATGTAACCTTTATGTTAGTTCTTTATTATGGTAATCGTAGATTAGGTTGTTTAAGTAATTCTACGTCAAGGAACCCTCAAGGAATGTTAATCATGTATGAGTTGTATTTCATGTACATCATGTACTTCATTGTGTTGCTTCCACATTGTTATTAATATTGTTTGTAAACATTTAAAAAAAAAATTATTCCGTGAACTTAGTGTCGTGTTTGGGTTAAGTTCTCCTGGGTTCCTTGGTGGGGCATTACACTTGGTATCAAAGCCCATGTTTCTACACTAGGAACTCTGGAGAAAAAATTTTCCCATTAGAATGGTTAGTAGTGCATGTTAGCACTCGTCTCCTTGTGTCCTGAGAGTCATTGTTTATGATCTCTTATTTTTGTGTGTGGTTCTTCCCACTTGATTTGGGAAGTGATTTTTAGTCTTGTTTGCTATAGGTGGATACCTACTGAGGCTTGATTTGTGTTAGGATCCGTGATTGAAAACTCTAGGGTGTCTAGTCTTATCAATGCCCATGAAGTTCCTAATCATCAATAGGAGCATTTTGATAGTGTATGTTGTATGTGATATGCTGTGGTGATGGAGTCCTAGTCTGAAGAACTCCATGTTGCATGATTTCCTTCCCTTGATTGATGTATGGTTCTTGAGTGATCTATTTTTTTTCCTCTTGAGTGTGATTTTATTGATCATGTATGATTAGACTTGCATGTTGTGTTGAATAGACTTTGTTTGAATTGTATGAAGTGTATGATGTGAGTGTTGTAATCAGCTCTGATGGAATATGATTGTTATGGAAATTATAAAGTAAATTCTTGTTTGTTCATACATTGTGCATTGTTTAGAAATATATATGTATCATTCATTAGGAGTGCATTAACAGATTTAGAATTGTACTCATTATTATAGATCAAATTGGGTAAAAGACCTAAGTCCCCAAGTAAAATGTGCATTGCATCCTTAGTAGAATTCATAATTTCTTGAAGTTGCATAAAAGATGATGTTAGAATTTAACATATTGTTGGTCTTGAGTGATGTTGTGCATACTCTAACTCATCTAGCATGAAAGATCTTAGATGTCGTGAAGTGATTACTCCATTGAGTGTGGCTAACCTTAGTCACCTTGTTAAGTGAAATGTTTTTCTTATATTAGTTATTAATTTTGGTCGATTGATATCTTGTTGTGTTGTATGTGGTTAACATTAATTTGTTTTGAATTTTCTTATAACGAGATTAGTCACCCAAATCTCTTTCATTGTCTAGTTGTGGCATTAGTCACATTTGATTTACTGTTGGAATTGTATACATTTTTTATTTAATGTTGAACTTTTGAAGTTCTCCCACTTGGGCTTTTCCTTAGACTTGTATGGTGGCTATTCTGAATGTTTGTGGTTGTTGACCATGTGTTGTGATAAGTATTGTTTCTATCATGTTCTTTATGTACCACTAATAGTATGTATAAGGGAGGATGTTGTAGAGATGGCACTGTATTTGTATGTGAAATGAAATGCATTATGTAATTTATGTGTTTGCGTTGGTGTTGCATTAAGTAAGGTTGTATGAAATGTTCAAATTACTATTCGATATGATCATGGTTATGTGTCTTTCATTTTAAGATTTAGTATGTATGTATTTCATGATTTTGAAAGCATTAAAGATATAGATTTATTTAAGAAATGTTAGATGATGAGAAAATGTTTAAGGTGATTTTTGGTTTATGCTTAAATTTGAGTTATATTGCTCTTTGTGATTCGTAATGCATATCTTAAAATAAGATAGTTAAGCTAATTTGTATTAGTTCTTCTTGAATGTAATGAGTGATGATTGTAATGGTTTATTCTTTTGTGTTTATGAAGGAGGTGAATCTTCTTGTCTGATCCTTATTAATAGGGGGTGTAGCACTATGGTTTGAATCCTTTTGATTCTTTACTAGATTAGTTTTCGGCTTCTAGGAGTAAGCCTATTTTTAGGGGAGGAGGATGTAATACCTGCCCCTTTGTCTTTCTGCCTGTGTCAGTTTCAGATCTCTTTTAGACCATAGTATGTATGTGTTAGCTCTTTCAGGTGATTTTAAGGATATTCATGTGTTACTTTTCAGTATGTTATTGATCCATTATTATCATGTTGTATCTTTTGTGTATATGTGATTTAGGGTTATCTTATGAAGCTTATGTATATGTTAGGATTTCATTTCGATTATGGTTTCTGACAATACTGACCTTAGATTTATATGCACATGGATCATTGTATGTTTTCATTACTGTTTGATGTGCTTGGTATGGTATGGGACAGAGTCGTAGTTACTTGCTTTGTCGAGATCCACACGATAACCTAGTCTCAACCATTGTTTTCCATATGATATATGTAGGTATGTTCATCTTTGTGATGACAGATTTGCAGGTACCGGGCTACATCTTCCCTGAATTAGCAGGAGTGAGCGTGCCCTATCGCATTAATCTCAATGGTAAGAGAGGGGAGATAGTTTCAAGTCCAAATCCTATCCCAAACCAAATTGTCCTAGTTAGTGGACAAGTATCTATTTTGACTACCCTAACCAAATTCGTGTAGTTGATAGGAATTCGTGTATCCCTTTCCTCGATCTTGTTTGATTTTGCATGTTTTCGGTTTTAGGTGCTTGATGTGATTATGTGGGTGTTAAATCATGTTATTTATTTAATTGAATATTATTGTAATTACTTATTAAATATAGGGTATTTAATTAATTAAAAATTAAATTAAATACCTATGTTTAATTGAAAGTTTAATTAAAGTACAATTGTTGAGTATTTATATTTAATTGAATAATTAATTGAAAATTAGAGTAAATATGCTTTTATGCTTAGTTAAATAATTAAATATTTAGTTTCATGGATTATTGTGATGTAAATATTTAAGTCATTTAAATTAATATTTTATTAATTACATGTGCAAGATTTGGTTGAAAAAGTATTTTCAAACTCAAAGATCTCAACTTGAATTTAGGAGTCAAAGGTGAGTTGTGCAAGTAATTAGATATTTTAATTATTAATTGTTATTTTATTTCAATTTTGGAGAGGAGTCCTTTTAGGAGTTAACTGAATGTGTTGTCATTAGGGTTTGCTTGATTAGGGGAAATGGATCCTCATTAGGGGGATCCTTCTCTCATTCTCTCATAACAGGTTTTTGGAAGCATTTTTGGAAGCTTTGGCATGTGCTTGGTTTTGGAACATAATTTTGGAATTCTCCTTGGTTGGATTTTTTATTGTACATTCTTCAACAGTTATTGAGGTAGGGTCTTATTCATGTCAATTCTGATTTTTTGGATCCCTGTCTTCTATGCATCTGGAGAACTAAGAATCCTTTGTTTGATCATTCCTTGCTTGTTTATTTTG
This sequence comes from Thuja plicata, assembly GCA_018584345.1. Classification (NCBI taxonomy): domain Eukaryota; kingdom Viridiplantae; phylum Streptophyta; class Pinopsida; order Cupressales; family Cupressaceae; genus Thuja; species Thuja plicata. Next base: position 3,226,863 of record MU227244.1, read on the forward strand.
TGTTTGAGGGTTTCAATTGGTAAAATATGTTTTAGATCAATTTCATGTTTTAAATCAGGCTTGCATGTTAGATTTGTGTTTGTGGGCACAAAGGGTTTCATTTTATAGTATTAAATGCAGATGGGTATTATGGTTTCTGAATTGAATTTAATGTTGAAATTGGTGTTTCTAGAAACCTAGATCCTTAATGTTTATAGGAAAATAAATATTACCCTAGTACAGAAGTGCTGTCAAAATTTCGTTGAATAAAACCTTAGGGATCTCCTAGAAAATGAAAAATTAACCTAGACTATAGTTTAACTCTATAGTGTTTGAAAAATAAATTTCCTCTTTAAATTGCTTTTGGAAATTATTCTCTTTTCAAAAATAAAATTTCTCTCTATTTTTAAAAAATACAGATTGAAGAAAAATTTATACCAGTAAATTAAAGTCAAGAGAAAAGACAAAAAGAATATAGGATTTTCAAAAAAAGAAAGGAAAAATTTCCGTTTTCGGAAATTTATATTAAAAAAAAAATATAGAAATAATAATACAAAAAAAAAAGTGTCATCGAATGAAATTGGTTGTAAAAGAAATTTAAAAAGAAAAAGATTTAATAATTATTTGGGAGTGGGTGGCGGGGCCCACCACACCCCTCCACAGTGCTCGGCATACAAGCCGGCACGGTAGCCGGGACTGCCGGTGCGGCAGCCGAAGCTGTCGGCACCGGTCGAACCGACCATGCCCTCCGTTTATTAAGGGGGGCCGGTAGATGTGAAAGGGGGTGGGGGCCGCAGGGACCCGCCCCCATGGTTTTTATTTTTTTTTATAAAAGTTTTTTTTATATATTATATTTAATGCGTTGGAGGGTATTTATTTAACATTAGTATATTTTAAATTTATTTATTTAAATTTGGTTTACTTAATTTAGATTAATGAAATTTTATTTAAAATGCAATTAGTTTAATTTATAGATATGTTTAGTTTATTTTAAATGCTATTTTATATATATATATATATATAT
>MU227244.1:3228987-3269588 GCA_018584345.1 Thuja plicata
TATTGTTATTAATGTCATTTTAATTATATTGAAAAAGAATCGTTATATATATATATGATTTAGCTATTTTAATGGAGTTAAATATTAATATTCGTGAGATATTCTTTTAAAGGGATTTCAGCATAGGAGAGTTATTTAATTATATGAAATAAAGGAATCGGTATTGGGATATTGTTATTAATGTCATTTTAATTATATTTTCATCTCGATGTAATTGTAGCTGAATAGGTAATTATTCTGTAGATGTATTTATAAGCTGATTTTATAAATAGATTTATAGGATATGTTAACGTTACCAATATGAAGTATTTAATTATCTTTGGATAGTAATTGTAATCGGTAAATGAATTTGCATGATTAGGGATTATAAATTCGTTTATTGTTACGTTAACATTATATTTGATGTTATACATTATGAGTATGTTCTAGTTATACTATGATGTGTTTTGAGTGCATGTTTAAATGAATCGAATGTTCTCCTATGTTATTATTCTTTCGGGTATCTGTTGGGTTAGATGACCCTAAGACTTTAATCTAGAGGTTTCTGGGATTATACTTTCTGCATGGTGTTTTATGAAATGTCATTGTGTTTATATGATGATGTCATAGTCCTGATTTTCTATAGCCAACCTAATTCTATTATGATGTGCTTTATGGTCTTATGGGGTTACTGTAGATGTGTTTGTGGTTATTGACAACCTATGTGCTCCTGAATGGGCAGGATGCAATTTGTGGATTATGTATATCTTCTTGTCTTGATCTTGAACCTAGATAGGTTAATTAAGTGTATAGTGGGGAAGTGGCTTGCAATGGGGGTTCAGGACCCAAAGCGGTTACTAGGTATACCCATTGGCAAGTTACTTAATAAGTGAAAATATGGTTACATTAAAGGGGTTTAAAATGAATTAATAAGATGTCTAAGTCTATACCCATGCCTTGAGTGCTGTCGCATGATAGGATGGGAGATGAGATCCTTGTCTACGCGAAAGGATCACTGAGCCACATAGTGTCACCTGGAGGCCAGGGTCAAGAGGTACTAATAGGGTTACCTTCAAGGTTGGACATATGTGATGACACTTCCCTATACACAGCTTAGGTTATCCTACGTGTGTCGGTTGTATTTGGTGTTGTTTAGTATTCTTTGTTATGGTTTAGATTGCTTCTAGGATCTTCCTTTGCATTGAAGTATGAGGTCATGTGTGCCTTGTTTGTATTCTTATTGTATACCCCGTGTGATGGGCCTATTATTATCTCCTCAGCACAGTGGGAGTGGACCTTTGGTTCCACGTGGTTGGGTGGTAGTGATTCTTATTACCATTGAGATTCTGATGGATTCTTCTTCATGCTTGGATGTTCCTTGTTGCAGCTTCAGCTTCCTAGTCTTTTGGAGACTTGCTCAGTTATTTGAGATGTGTTTTTACCATATGTTTATATTGGTTATCATCCTTGGAGGATGCATTGTATTGATTATTATGTATTATTACATACCCTATGATTTGTACAGTGGATGTTGATTTGGTAGTGTACCTTATGGTATCAGTTGTATATGTAATCTTTATTATGAGATGTATGTTATTTGTTTTAGATTATGTAACCTTTATGTTAGTTCTTTATTATCTTAATCGTAGATTAGGTTGTTTAAGTAATTCTACGTCAAGGAACCCTCAAGGAATGTTAATGATGTATGAGTTGTATTTTATGTATGTCATGTACTTCATTATGTTGCTTCCGCATTGTTATTAATATTGTTTGTAAACTTTTAAAAAAAAAATTATTCCGTGAACTTAGTGTCATGTTTAGGTTAAGTTCTCCTGGATTCCATGGCTAGGCATTACAGATACTATATACTCCTTTGGACCATATACGACTGCCCTCACACTATGGCTCCAAAAATGCATATAAAGTCTCCAATTAACAAATAAACTAATAGTTATAGGCCTTCCCAATACCCCAACTTCTGGAAAGTGTTACAAAAGGGTTTCAAACCAAGGAATATCAAATCAATTTTACCGTAGGACAATTCTAAGATCAAAATCCCCAAATCGTCACTTACAAACCCTTATGTCTAAGGCCACTGCAATGTCTTGTCTCCAATCACCTTAAGACCACAAGGGAAATTTATTCATTAATAACCAACCATTAAGACAACCAAAAACATAATATACACCCCTTTTCTGTCTAGATCATTCCCTGTTATACCCTAGCCTCTAAATTCAACACACTTTCTCCTCTTCCTGACTGTGATCACCATCACCTTCCCACTTTCTACATCTATATTTTTAAAGGACTATAATACAATGTTAGATAAGTCACATTCCATGGATTCTAGTCCTTTGAGTCCATGGAATGTTCCATGCTGAAGATATTAACTCAAAATAGTAAAAGAAAATTGTACAATATAGTGGTAATACACTGTATTCAAAGGACAGTCATACAAAATAGTTCTTAAAACATTAAAAACTCTTCAATGTCACCTTATAATGTGTATTGGATGCTTTGTGGATTCCTTCAACAAAAATACATAATTTTTTGTATCCAAAAATCACAAAAAATGAGAGAAATACAATCTTTATTGAATTGTTTCACTTGTTGTCTGTACACTCTAGATATCTGGCTACCCGTACAATGGGTCCAATCTCAAATAGAAAAATATATATCAACTTCCCCAACCTCTCCTAATTGGTTAGAGGGATTATTTGAGTGTTTTTTTATGTTAAATCCTTAACTTCCCTCCCAAATGGCTAACTAGTCATTATGTTTTAAATATTTCAATATTTAAACTATGAAAATGCTTTTAATACCTTATTCATTGGAAACTAAGAACTCCAAAGGTTTTCCAACACCTAGGAGACTTAATTTCAACACTCCTACAACCTTAAACTACCCTAAGACATCCTTGGACACTAATGGTCCATTTTATAATAATTTGATCCTTTAAAGGATATAAATTGAGTCGTTACATTGCAATGTCATTTCATGAAATTAAAACATAATAGGATCCAATAACTTGTAGTTAAGGTGATTAATCCCAGTTTTCCTCTAGTTCTCCCTGAAGGTCTTCAAAGTCTTCATGTTTGTACTAGTTTTATTCATAGTGCTCTCAATGATCCTTGGTGCCCCTGCACCATACTCCCCACCACCAATGAAAATCTTGTCCCAAGAGTTACTGGTCCTTAATGGTCTCTGATATAGAGGAGCGAAGTAATCCCCCAAAGTAATATCCCTCATCCTATAAGAACCTCAATTCAAACACAAATTGTTAGAAGAAAAAGGATGATTTTCTGACTGTCCTTGGGGAGGATAGGGAGAAGGGTGTAAGTCCTTCATCTCTAATCCATTCCATGGATAAAACCCCTAATTCAACACCTCTCCTCTAGTGCTATGTTTTTATTTCATTATAGGACACTTTATGGTCCCAACTTGTACAAAAGCTAGATCCCAAAGCTCCACCCTTTAGGACTGTCATAATAGCCTCTTGATTGTACCTTCTTTCCTTTGTTCTATCCAGTATCATACTGTACCTTCTTGTCTATCTCCTACCCAAAACACATGAGTATTGGTTCATCTTGGGTTCTCAACAAGGGTTGCAACTCATACATCTTTCCTTCATGCTAAACTAAGTAGTTATTGGTGAAACCATCATGGATAACCTTCCTAGACCACTTCCAAGATATTACCAAGATCAAATGCCCACAACTCATATCTATAACATCACATAAAACCCTATCCATGTACTTTCCAATTGAAAACTCAATCATGACTTCATCACTAACCAACAAATTCTGATCTATATACACCCAAGTGGCATAATAAGGCTTAGGATGTGAAAATGTTTTCAAATTTAACTTCCTAAGAACCTCATGAGACATAACATTATGACTTGCTACTGAGTCTACATACTTTACCTTGGATTAAAAAAATTGATCTAAATATTCTCACTTGTGGATGCGACGGTTTTCCTCTTCCCATCAATAATATTTCTCCATCCTCTGGTTGAATTACAATGGGCTCTTTCTACTCTTCTCTCTTTGTGTCTTCTTCCATCAAGTTCACTCTCCTATCTCTACCCTTGTCCTTATTACACTTAGGAAATCTAAAGGATAGATGACCCACTTCATTGCAAGTAAAGCATTTTCCTGTGAACATTCCATATCCTCTTCCTCCACTTCTTCCTCCTCTATATCCCCCTCTTGTCTCTGATGTATATGGCTTGTCTTTGTCTTTATCATTTTTATTCTTAAAATTAGTGGTACCTCTACCACCTCTTCCTCTCACAGAAGATCCTCCCTCCTCTTGTCCTACTTTTATTCTCATGTATTCTTCTTATCTTCTCTTCAGCCTTCATGGCTAATTGATAGCATTCCTCAACTGTCCTTGGGGTAGTAAGACTAAGTTCATCCTGGATGTTGAAAATTATCCCCCTATTTACCTTGCAATCTTTTCTTCCACTTCTTCCTCATGACCTATCCTAATATCCAACTTATGGAACTCCTCAGTGTACTTTTGCACATCCATATCATTTTTTCTAAAATCTCTCATCGTCTTGTATAACTATACTCTATAATCCTCTAGAAAAAAAAAATTCTTCATCTTGTTCATCATACTAGACCAATATGTGATCTTGGGTTTCTCATTCTTCCACCTTTCTTCCTGAACACAATCCCACCACAATAGTGCATGTCCCTTAAACCTGGACTTTGCAATCTTCACTTTATCCTTCTCCTCTATTCCTTCACACTCAAATAAATTTTCAATTGCACTGAACCAATCTATTAGTTCTTCATCATCAATCTTCCCTCCATACATAGGTAAATATGTTATTACTCTTTAATCTCCACTCTTTATGGCTTTCACCAACTTAGCCATCCTTAGATCTTCAGGATCTAGTTGATCTTCCTCTTGGGGTACTTCTTCTTCCTCTCCTTCTTCTTCTATTTCCTCATGTAATCTGATGCTTTTATCCCTCTTCCCTAATGCTAAGATTCTCTTCATCATGGTCTTCATCATCTTGTCTGTCTCATGGATCTCTTTCTCCCTTAGTTCCAATGTTTCTTTCAATTTCCTATTATTTTCCAACTGCTCTTTGACTATCCTTGCCAACTCTATGTTTGTCATCCTTGTAGGAAGCTCTTCTTCCCCTTCAAACATGGTTCCTGATCTCCTTGTGGATTTGATACCACTTGATGCAATGGAAAGGGTGGTGGACCTATAAACAATAAAGGATACTTCAAATTGGCGAGAATTAGTAAGGTTTCCTAAGCCCTTGAAGGTTTCAATTGACCTTAAACTGACCAAGACTCCTTCCAATGGTAAATTATAGTGGATATGGTATATTTGGATGGTATTAGGGTGGATTAAAGTCTTTTTAATGTTTCAACTCCAATCCAACACTCCTAGCCCTTGATTCTTCTCCAAACTGTCAATAGGCCTAATAGCCTTCCTTGTAGCCCTTCAGTGAGAGTAAATTACACTTAACTTTGAAATTTCCCAAAGGATTGACGAGATAAATTAAATTTCCTTATACCCTTTATCCATTTCTATAACATAATAAAATTATACTATAGACTCCCTTGGACCATATATTACTGTCCTCACACTATGGCTCCAAAAATGCATAAAAGTCTCCAATTAACAAAGCAACTAATAGTTATAGGCCATCCCAAGACCCCAACTCTTGGACAGTGTTACAAAATGGTTTCAAACCAAATAATATCAAATAAATTTAACCCTAGGACAATTGTTAGATCAAAATCCCCAAATCATCACTTAAAAGCCCTTATTTCTAGGGCCACTTCAATGTCTTGTCTACAATCACCTTAGGAGCACAATGGAACTTGATTCATAAATAAGCACCCATTATAAGATATCTCAAAACATAATATACACCCTTGTTTGGCTAGATCATCCACTGCTATACCCTAACCTCTAAATTCAACACACTTTCTCCTCTTCCTGACTGTGATCACCTTCACCTTCCCACTTTCTACATATGTGTTCTTAAATTACTATAATAAAATGTTAGATAATTCACATTCCATGTATTCTAGGCCTTTTCTTCCATGGAATAGTCCATTCTCAAGAGATTAACTCAAAACAGTAAAAGAAAACTATACAATATAGTGGTAACACACTATATTCAAAGGACAGTCATAGAAAATAGTTCTTAAAAAATTCAAAGCTCTTCAATGTTACCTTCTAATGTGTATTGGATTCTTTTTGGATGCCTTCAACAAAATGCACATAAATATTTGCATCCAAAAATCACAAAAAATGAAAGAAATATAGTCTTTATTGAATTGTTTCACTTGTTGTCTGCACACTAGACATCTCTCGCTACCCGTACAATTGGTTCAATCTCAAATAGAAAACTAAACCTCAACTTCCCCAACCTCTCCTGATCGGTTAGAGGGATTAGTTGAGTGTTTTTTTGCATTAAATCCTTAACTTCCCTCCCAAATAGCTAACTAGTCATTATGTTTTAAATATTTAAAAATTTAATCTATGAAAATGATTTTAAAACATTATTCATTGGAAACTAAGAACTCCAAAGGTTTTCCAACACCTAGGAGACTTAATTTCAACAATCCTACAACCTTAAACTACCCTAAGACATCCTTGGACACTACTGGTCCATTTTACAATCATTTGATCCTTTCAAGGATATAAATTGAGTCCTTACATTGCAATGTCATTTCATGACATTAAAACATAATAGGTTCCAATAACTTGTAGTTAAGGTGATTAATCCCCCTTTTCCTCTGGTTCTCCCTAAAGGTATTCAAAATATTTATGATTGTACTAGTTCTCTTCATAGTAAATGGAATCAAACTGGCTCTTGAATGGAATGTGTCAAAGTTAGATGTCCATAGTGAATCTCAACTTGTAATCAACCAAATCAACGATGTATACCAGACTAAGGATGACAAACTCATGCCTTGTAAATTAATGATTGACGACTAAGAAATATTTCACTTTTATCACATTTCAAAGAGTGTCAAGGATACAAAATAGAATAGATGATGCCATAGCTGCATTAGCATCCTTGTAACAACAAGAGGAAGATTTCCGCTATGAGTTCTTGGTGGAAGAAATCCATTTCCCTTCCTACAACTCCCCTTAATACGAATGGTATGTTTAGTCATCGAACATGAATCCTCCTATTATCACCATGTCTACTCTTATCTATGCCATCAGGTCATTCCTAATGGACTAACCAAAAATGAAAAATGACACCTCATCTACAATGCCTCAAGGTATGTTCTCATGGCCAACAATTTGTACAGGCAAGGATTAGATGGTACTTTGATTAGATGTCCAAAAAAAGAAGAGTCCAAACATGCGTTGTCTGAATTCCATGAAGGAATTTTTGGTTCTCATTCTAACGGTCTAACTCTAGCCCAAAAACTGCGTAGAGCAAGGTATTATAGGCCAGATATGGAGAAAGAAGATTGCAGGTTTACAAAATCTTGTAAGAAATGCCAACTGCATGGAAATCTTATCCACACTCCAGCAAGGGATCTCATTCCCTTTGTCAAACATTGGCCCTTTCAACAATGGGTATTTGATCTAATCAAGCAGATTCACCCCTCATCTTCTAATGGACACAAGTTCATTATTATAACTATTGAGTATTTCACAAAGTGGGTTGAAGTAGTCTCACTCATTAAAGCAGCAGGACAACAAGTCTCATTATTTATTATGAACTACATCATTTGTTGCTATGGAATACCATCCTCCATCATTACTGAAAATGGACAACAATTTAAGAACAACACCATAGATGAGTTGTGTGCAAAATTAAAAATTACACAACACTTTTCTTCCATATATTATCCGCAAGGTAATGGACAGACTGAGGCCTCAAATAAGAATTTGCTAAAAAATCTTGCATCGTACGGTTAACAAGTTTGGAAGGGATTGGTACCTACAAATCAATCCTGCATTATGGGCTTATAGAAAAAGCATCATAACACCTATAGGGGAAACCCAATTTGCATTGGTATATGGGGTAGAAGCAGTCTTACCCCTAGAGGTTGAAATCCCATCTCCTAGGGTTTCTTTGCAGAGACTTATATGAGATGAAGAATATAGAGTTTTGAGACTCCAACAACTAGATCTTCTAGATGAACATTGGAAAGTGGCCTTTGATCACATCAGAGCTTATCAAAAAAGAATGTCAAGAGGATACAACAAGAAATTCATACCTAGAGAACTTTAGGTGGGCAATCTTGTGTTGAGAGAAAATCCCTGCAATCAGTCACATAGAGAGAAGAAGGGAAATTTTGAACCCAACTAGCTGGGTCCTTATATCATTACTGCAACATTCAGCTTCAGAGCCTATCAAATCTCCACACCTAAAGGAGAACCACTTCGGGAGCCCATCAACACTCTCCATTTTAAGTTCTACACCTAAGGCATTCTTGGTGATCAGCACCATGTACATAATTATGATCCTAAAAAAAACTCTAAAAATTGAAAGATGTCCTAAAATAAAGATCATCTTGGTGAAAACCTAGCAATAGGGGCCTTGATGCATCAAAAAAAAAAAATTAAAAAAATGGAAAAATACAAAAAATTTGAAAAAGAAGAAAAAGTGCCTTGGTGAAAACCTTGTAAACAAGCGCCATGGTAGCAAAAATAGCATCTCTGCCAAGTAGGTGAAAAATTGGTAAATAGGTGCCTCTTTTACTCAGTGCTCCATCTACCAATGCTCAATCTTGGCATCAATCCTTTTCTTCAGTTTGTACATAGCTTTCAGTCACTTTTGTGACACTCTGGTTCTTCTGAGAACCCTCCTGGCTTAAAACTGATCCAGAGTCATAACTTGGGGGAAATCAAATCATCTTTGCTCCGATAGTATGATTCAACACGTTCATCGTCATTTTCTACTAGGGGCATAGGTCCCCAAATTTCATCACATATTTGGCCTACACTAGATTCAGTAATCTTGTAAATTTTGAAGGACAACTCGCTACTGACGCAAACAGGTGTTTCTCAACACCCTAATCAAAAGTGTTTCTTAACACTATCTTTGGATGCATCTGTGTTTCTTAACACACATTGGATACTACAAATGTAAAAAAAAAAATTGATGCTAATCAAACAAATCACACTCACAAGAATGAAGGTGTTTCTCAACACCTTATACATATACACATCCAAAAACATTGAAAGTGGTTGATGTATGTTGAACTTGTATTTGTATGTTTCCTATTCTCATTGAGTTTTTGTAAATATTTTCTTTGTCTACTTCTTTTTGGTGTAGTCACGATGATCCAGAAACATCAAATAAATAGGGTGTATGTGATAAGAGCACCTGCATTAAGGCATAAAAGTCTCACATCCCTAGATCTTATTTGCTTGTACACCAAGGTGAGATCTAAATTATCTCCTTGACTGTTATTTCTCTACTTGTTTATGCAAGATTGCACTTATGGTTATCTTGGATTTTGAATGCCTTGATACTAGTGTACTCTTGCAACATTAACTAGAAACAACATTCAGGTGATCTTGTCCATTGTGCCTTGATGCTTACATTGGTTTCCCATATCTTATTTGATGAAAGTCATATTCATATTCTTATGGTTGCAGTGGCACCAGTAAGGATTGTATGGACTCCGATGTACCAAAAATGCTCGATGATGAAAATTTTTCAATGCTAAAGCTTCAGTGACTACACCTTAGGTTGCATTCATGTTAGTCTTGCATTTGTATCTGCATCTTCATAGTGATGAAATTTTTATAATATAAATATCTCTCTCCAATGTGAAGGATCTAAGGTTCTTATCGATCAATCTTCTTTTTTCCAAGTGGTTAGTTGTGTGTAAAAATGACACCCCTGACTAATTCAAATATCCTAATTCTATTTTCAGGATCGAAATTGAAATCTAAAATTGACCGCTTGCATAACCAATAGAAATCTCTTATCAATCCTTCTATCTTACTTTTAGTCAGTTTTGGTGAAACAAGACCTCTCATTAAGTACATCTTTTTTCCTAACTGTTTGGGACCTATTTCTAATCAGATCAGCTTCTTCTTGCATCATGTTATCAATCAAATTGCTTATCATCATTGGGGCACCTCACCATATTTTGATTTCTCTCCCGAGGGGGCAGGATCAGGACATCAATATTCCAATGATCGCATCCTCAATCAAAAACCCATCGCTTGGGGCATCTTAGGTTCATCGCATCAAGTCAAGTTGAGTTCATCTTAAATCAAAGGCAACCTAATCAATGGTCTTATACAGTGGTGAATACACTTGAAACTAGAAAATATTAGTCTTATATGATTATTTCATTATTGAAACTAGATATATTGATAAAATTGGCTTCATCACTTCAAATCAAGTCAATTTCATTGATAATCAAATCTCTTAATGGTAATTATTTTCATTTCTTCAAATAAAACTGGTTATTCATTTAAACCAATCAAAAGGTTTAAGACTTCCTAACAGATGTTTAGTTTCATCGCTTCAAATCAAACTGGTTATTCATTCAAACCAATCAAAAGGTTTAACACTTCCTGCTAGATGTTCAATTTCATCGCTTCAAATCAAACTGAGTATTTTGTTTATATATTTTGATCAATCTTCATCCAATCAATCTCAAAGTTGGTCTTCTTCTTCAAAAGAATGGTTTCATCACTTCAAATCAAACTATTCTGGGTCTTCTCGCTAACAGGTCTTTAAATCAATGTGCTGATCACACATCAATTCAAAGAGGGGCAAATGTAATCACCTAAAAATGGTCATTTAAACCCCAGACCCCTGATCTCAACAATTAATCAAGAAACCCTAATCTTGATTATTCTAAGTCTTAAATCAAACATGCAATTCCTTAATTCATTACATTCAAACTGATTTGAGCTAAACCCTAGGTCCTAATCGATCACCTTACTTGATTAATTAATTAATCCCTAAAATCATATTACATTGTCAAATAAACCTTATGTTAATTATTTAATTAGTATTTTAATATATTAATTAAATAAAATTGCTAAATTTTCAATTAAATTATTAAAAATGCATATGACATCATCAAATTCAGTTGATTGATTATCACAATGGAAACAATCTTGTTCCACTAAGTTAACTGATTCTCCACTATCTACCATTTTGGTAACATTTTAGTTTACTGAAAACTAATTTTGGAAGTTTCCAAAATAACTGATCAGTCAGTTCAGTCAACTGACTGTTTCGACCAACCACATCGCTTGCACATGGATTGTGTTTCTTCAATTGAATCTGAGCCACTCTTTTCTTTTGATCTCAACCGTTGATTTGAGAGAGATTTTTATAAAATATAAACTCTTTTCCTTCATAGGATCCTAACTTTTGATTATCATTATTATGCTGCATTTCACATTCTAGTTTTCTTGCATTTTAGTTTTCTTTTAATCATTTAGCTTTAATTATTGTTATTTTTTAAGAATGCAAATCTAATTTAGAGCATATTTCCTTTGGTTCTTTAAAATGAATCAATCACATTTAATCTAGTGCTTAAAATCAACTTAAGTAGCTTGTATTAACAACAAATATGCATCTTGCATATCATTTTAGATCAATCATAATAGATTAAAATCCTTCATTTAGAACAAGTGTAGTCACTGAGTTTGCGATGAACTGAGAGAAAACTCATACTCCTTTCTACTAGAAGGAAATGGGCCATTGCCGATTAGTGTAGTTTTTTATTTTGATTTTGTATTGTCTAACCCACTAACCTGTAATGCCCAAAAATTTAACTAGAAAAAGTGACCATTTTTTTTTTTTAATATATATGTACAAATGTTCCTAGAGCTAGAGGAAACCTAATAGTTCTACTCAACGATGATAACATACAAAAACAATTTAGTGTGAAGAGATTAAATAGTAATTTACCATTAGGATAAATGTAGGACACCCTTAATATTGGTAGTTTAATACAACAATTCTTTTATTTATATTTTTAACCATAGATAGATTGTATACAAATAATAAAAAAATTAATTTACAAGAACTTCCATTCCCTAACCTAACCAACCTAGGTAACTTTAAGCTTTATATCACTTAGGATTATAAATCGAATGTAATAAATCAAAAGAACACTCTTATTATCATATTTTATTTTTATACCTTTATATACAAGTGTTCAATTTGTAAATAATCTCCTAGCATGCTAATAGTGTACATGTTTAGGATTTAAATTTGCATGATAAGTCCTTTATATAATTTATATATATATTTTTTAATTAGAAGCTTTCTAATTAATTTAGATACACATTTGAAAATTCATTACGCTATACCAAAATTAGGAAGATTATATTAGAACATATGAAATAATATTTAGTTCTATGACTTATTTTCTAAATAGATTAACATCTAATATTCAAAATATATTACTTACATTTTTAATTTAGATCAATAAATTATATTAATGTGGAGCTTCACCATTTTAAATTTAACAATTCAATTGGAATAAATAAATATGAAGAGATCATGTCATGATGTAAAAGGGACCTTAAAACAAAATTTAGTTCATGAAGCCTAATGCTTGTCAAAAGTTTCTCCACACTTCAAACTTTTGTTTATGTCATATGATCCTATAAATATTAGTTCCATAAACATAACGAGACAAATATTAATTAGAATTTAAAATCCTATAAAAGTTATCGAACCTTGTATCATTATTTTGATGCTAATCTGACGGTAATTAAAAACTTGAAATTATAAGATTTTATTATTTTATTAGTAAGATACTCTTGATTTAATCTTTACGGAAGATCTTGTGGAAGATTGCGATTCCTACAAATCTCTTAAATCCAAGGTGGTACTAACTAATTGTGAATTGTAGTTTCCCAGATATGACGACTACTGCAGAGTGTAATGACTGTGTTCAATGTAACACAAACAATAGTGTACTAGCAAAAGGTAGCGATGATAGAAATTACCATGTTTTTAATGAGCAATGAATACTATGTTTAAGACAGAGGTTAATATTCATTTAAAGGAATGTGTTGATATTATGAAGAATTTCGTTCTTACATAATACAAGACTTACAATATTACATTAATATTATTATAAGAAGTTGTACGAGATTAAGGTGACAATTCACTAGTCTACTCTCGAGACTCATCACCTTTCTCTAAAGACTGAGCCATGTTATGTCCTTCGCAGCCCCCATACCAATCATCAAAAATCTGCAATCCCATTTTTGGGTGATGAGAGACTAGCATCTGACTTATTCAAATACCTTTTTTACACGCGATAGACACTAAGGGGGTTTCCAAGGTTCATCATTGTGCGGCCTATGAAGGATTAGAGTTATTTTAGGGGAGGAACAACTATGCCTTGACCTACGTCCTAACCAGTGTAGGCCCACAGATAATCAATCCATAGGAAGGCAGGTCATGTTTTCTTATCTCCATGATACCACGCTCCTATGATTCCATGCTAAAATATACATTACCCACTTCTTATCGGGATAGCCAGCTACTTACCGCTTCGGGCAGGTAGGTCCACAGATGAGAAATCTCTTTCATGCAAGCCAGGAAGACCACATATATATTCGTAGGTAGTCAGACCTTCTGACATCAGTGATCTACTCTTGAAATTATCCTTGCAGTGATGACTAGAAGGTGAGGATGACCATATGCATTATCTCTTTGTGGAGGAAAGAATGGTTACATTATTTAAAGAGGAGCGTTCCCATATTATTTCGCATGTTATCAAATATGAATATCAGATCTTTTAGTGGACTGATTCATTACTATCCAGTCCATATCGCATACCATTTATAAGTTTATTTTTTATTATTATTATCTTTAAATTATTTACAGTTGCGCACATAGTACACGGGCAAAAAAGAGACTGACAAATACACAACCAGACATAATACTATGCAATCTCCATTTGATAGTTTGGCTATACGCACGCCTTCCATCTAGCTTTCCTTAAGCTTATTTTTCCATCGTAGCTATACCTTACCACATACATAGTAAATCGATATAGTAAATCGATGGATTGTAAACAAGGTTCATGAACTCATTTAGCCAAATCCATAAATGTAAAATACCATTTAATGAAATGCGATGATTAGTGTTGTTCTTGGAACACATTTCCATGTATGGATTTAGAATCTTTCATTCAAATGTAACTGGTAGGTGTCAAGCCAAACTCATGCTAGAGCATTCTAAGACTATTTCAAGAAGTCTCCGGGATGCTTTACAAATGAGAACAAGTTACAAGATAAGGCGCCCTGTTGCAGTACAGTACATGAACTGTGCGCTCATGATGGTGTTCTCTTCTAAGAATAGTGCCCATACTGGGAAGTAACAGATGATTTAGTATTCTTAGTTCTTACATATTTAACTAGCTTGAGTGACCAGTACACTCCTAGAGTGCTGTAAGCTCTGATAAATAAAACCATGTTCAGACTCACCCTTAACCACTCCCTATGCTAGTGATTATATAGCATTTACTTGCTTATAAATGTATACTACCAAAATTAAGGATTTGTATTTTAATAACCATAACCTATGTGCCACAATGTATTTTGTGTTTCCTATTGCTAAATGCATTTTGGTAACAACCCTTACCGTCAATAGATTCATTTCCTTATTATAATTAAAAGTGCACTTAAAGCTATGTTTATGAATGACATAGAAGGAAAAGAGTTAAGATGTAATAGTCATTTTTACAGAAAAGAAATTTTTTCATCACTTACACAATGATGCTAATAAACATATTAAAACACCTCTTAAACCAATATTTTCAAAATGAACATATAACTTTCATTGGAGGCATGAAAATGGAAAATAATACAATAGAGCTTCTTTTAAACACAACTACTTAAATAATAATAAAGCTTTCTATTTAAAAAATAGATACAGAATATTACATAACTTACTCTTAATACAAAAATAAGAAATCCTACATAATTTTCCATTTCATTACACCCTAAAATCTCACAACCGTTCAAAGCCATTTTGAGCTTCCTTTAAATCTACCATCTCAACCAAACCTATGATTCTAACATTTTTATTACAGCTATGCCAAAGGAAGGAAAATAAAAATAAACAACAAAACAATGCTTGCTCTCCTCCCTGCCATAATGGCATCATAAAGCCTTAGGGGCTCTATTCATGCCCCCAAGCAAGATACATGACTTTCTCACCATGAAAATCTATGGTGATAGCTTGTTAACAAATCATAAGCTTTCCTTATACAATAATTTTTTTTGATACTCTCTCTAACCAGACTTCATGGAATAACATTACATAATCAAGAAATCTAAACCCAAACAAAGTATCCAAAAGGGAGAGACATGACTTATCTCTTTCTTCAAGCCTTCAAGTTGATATCTCCATATCTAAGAGGTCTACTTCCATCTCCATTATCTCCCATTTCTTTTCTTCCCAACACAAGTTCTCCAAAAGGAGAAGTGGGAAATGCTCCTCTTCATTCTTTTCAAGATATTTATCAATCTCCTCCCCAAAACACTTTCCCCAAGGCTCCCATCTCGTCAGTTTTCAAAAAGTGACTTTTTGAAGGGTCATATCAAGTCCTAAGGACAATGTCACATGTTGAAAAGGTCCCCAACCCCAAGGTATTGACCCTAGGCACCTATTTTTTCACAAGAATACATGAAATTGACCAAAAAACACTAAATACTGACCCATGCCTAGGTCCATTCGAGTTTTAACCTAACCTAGGGGTTTTAAGACCCTAAACTCTCTTACAAGGATTCTCAACCCCAATAAATTTGACCTGAAGTAATAACCCATAAATATTCATAAACATATTTCTTCATTCCTAACTATATAAATTTGAATTACTCTAACTCCTTCATGAGGTATTTTAGCAAGTGTTTCTCCTTCCTCGCGTAGGGTGACTTACATCCCTGCAACACAACCACAAGTATAATCAAATCGTTATAATTGATAGCATTAGTTATTAATCACATTCTCATAGTTCTAGTTTATGAAATTATCCATCATGCAACTGAAATTCATATACAATGGTTTAAAAATACATTACATCATCATTGTATCACTATTGATTTGAAGGAGGAAATGTCAAAATTATTATGAGTATTCTTAGATCTCTTATTAGAACCCATTTGTAAAATCCTATCTAAATTTCATATTTTTTTTTAAATACATAATTAACAACGTATCTCAAAGAAGAAACATATATTCAATTTCAATCAAGTTTACTAATGAAGAACAAGAGTGTTGCCACTCAAATAACTCCGCTATAACTATTATCCTATCTAATCATATATGGAAGAAATACATTTCCATCAATTAGGTTTATTTTAGTCATATAAGTGGTGAGGTTTTATAAACACCCCATTTTTATCTACTAATCATGATTCTATCAAATAAAGTTTCAGCATAATACTTTAAATCAATTTAGGCAAGAGGTATCTATCTTCTCGTACTAATTGATCATAAGGATTGTTCAATTATCATCCTAGAATAAATTGGATTTTTGTTTTATTTTATTATATCAATATATTTAGAGAGAGAGAGAGAGAGAGAGAGAGAGAGAGAGAGAGTTTTATCAATGAAGTAACCACACAACCACTTATTCAAACCTAACTAATCTAGATGTATTTGAAATTTAAATAACATTGGTACTTATGGAGGTAGGGTCTTACATAACCACATAAATAATTTATTGAAGTGAGTGTGTTTGTGTTTGCACCTTGCAGGTATCGACCATAATTCACGCATACATCTTTGAATGTTTGAAGTATAACAAATTGAGTAGAAACATCAACTGTCATTCCAATGATGGTTTCAAGTGACCTACCATCGGGGGTGTTGACCAACTCTTTGTCTTTCTTCAAATGCATTCGCATGGATTCCATGTGAGGAATCAAAATTTATTGTAGTTATAGAAGCTTCATCATTCTATTATTTTCTTCTTGTCTTAGTGCTTATTGCATCCCCATCAATTTTTTCAACCTTGAGTGGTGTAGGATAACCTCCCTATACTCTACAAATAGAACATATTCACCAGGGGTCTTCAAGGATTAACCCTAGGGACTTCATTCCTAAGGGTCAAAGATAAAATCTTAGATTTTGTTAAAAAGCCAATCTGTAAGGCCTAATCACCCTTGGTGTGTTTATAATCCTTGGGTTTTGACTATGGTCAAATGGCATAGTTAGGTGTTTCTATTGGTCTAGGTATTTAATTAGAATATTTATAGAGTTTTATGTCATTAAAGGTCCTTAGGATCTTAGGGTTAGGTATCATAGCTCATTAGGAGCAAAAGTGCAAATTTGCAAGAAATGCAAAAAAATTGCGATATGCAAGAAATGTTGCTTAGCAACTTTTTCAAAAAAAGTTGCAAAAAAAGTTGTAAAAATTCCCCATTGGTCACAACCTTTGAAAATTATTTGGACTCATTTGGGAATGTCTTCATATTTTCCTTTCACGTAGGTGGAAGACCGTTGATGTACATTTGAATTCAAATCAATAAAATTACCTTGTTTTCCCTACTTTTCTATGTTTAAATAGCTTGTCTATGGATCTATAATTGGTTGAAGAAGTAGGGATCTTGAATATTTGATATCTCTGGTGAGTTAGGGAGCCAATTATCTTGTTTTGAGTCAATTTGGAGATCAAAGGAGATAGTTGGAAGGACTTCTTCCTTGGGTGCACAGAAAACCTTCCTAAACTAGGGGTTTGTAAAGATCATGCCCTAACTTGCTTTCTAACCATAGGAATTCCATGATCCTTGGGGAAATGAAATTAGGTTCAATTTATTCTAGGATTCCATAATCCTGGGAGCAAGGGAATTGGTTTACTATTTTTGGTTGCAAGCCCTAGTCTCAACATCTCTATGTGCTTGGAACAGTGCATGGAATAATGAAATGACAGTAGAAATTTGGGGTTGGAAAAAAGAAATCTAATGGTGGATTGTGGTCTCTTAGGGTTCCATAAAGACATTTCAATTAGTTTCTTGTCAATGTATTTTGACTGGTGAAGACATTCTCAAGGAATGAAACCAATTAGGTCTAAGTATGCCTAGTAAAATAGTGTTGGTTTGGTGGTGTCCCTGCAAGGTGGGACTCAATGGTTTTGGGGCTTGACACATCTCAATAAAGGGTGTTTATATCTAGTGTTTTTTTTGTAGGTCCTTTGGGAAGTTTTAGAACTAAACCTAAAAAACTCCTTGAAAAATGCTACAACCCAGGAAGACCTAATAGCCAGAATTGTTGTCTAAACTATTAAGCATTTTAAGGGTTTGTGGGTCACTTCTATAAGAGACAATTGAGAATTTTGAAACCTTTCCCTCTCCTTTTCAACATATAGGTTACTATTTTGTGTTAAAGTCTAGCAGACAACATTTCTACTCAAAAGACATAGCATCCTCGAGAAGGATAGACTATTTGTGGTTAGTGCAAGATCATACCAAATTTGTAGAGAACTCTAACAAGTTAGTTTGGGTGTAGTGAAGACACCTAAGACCGTATAACAAAAATAATACCTATTAAGGAGAGATATTTTCATCAAGTAGTATTAGATAAATTAAGATCCTTAGGGTAATAGTTTATCAACACAATGGAAGGAGAAGAAGATGGAGGATTTTCATCAAGGATGACCAATGTAGATATAGTAAAATATATAAGAGAACAGAAATAAAGGAAATATGAACAAAGAGACACTCAGATGCAGCTAATGGGGCAAGAGATGGAAGATCTTAGGGAAGAGCTTTGTAAGAAACGTAGTAACTCTAAAGATGTTAAAGAAGGGACTAAGGAAGAACACCTTGATTAGGAAGAAGATGAGTGTTGTGCAGATCAGAGGCTACTAATGAAGACTTTCAAGTCTATGGAAAGGAGAACCATGGATTTCAAGCTTGAGTTTCCTGCATAAAATAAGAAAATGGACCCTGATTCTGCTATGGATTGGGTTGATTCCCTAAATAGTTTCTTTGATTATGAAGACATCTTTGAGAATCAAAGGGTGAAGATTGATAAGTTAAATCTCAAAGTCTCTACCATCACATGGTAGAACTTCACTCAAGATGATATGGTGAAGAATGGGAAGAATCAACTCACCACTTGGAAGAGAATCGTGGCCCTACTTAGCAAAAATTATTCCCATGAAAATTATGAAGTCCAACTTCGTAAAAATAAACTGAGTCTAAGACAGAAAGAGATGGATATCTCAACCTACATAGAGGAATTTCAAAATTTGGTAATAAAATCCAAAATTGATGAACCAGAATGTGTGAAGCTTACTAAATATATGCAAGGATTAAGAATCTCAATCCAAGATGAACTACGCTTGACAATTCCTACCAGAGTAAACCATTGTTATCATTTGACATTGAAAGTTGAAGAGAAGTTCAGAAGAAGGAATGAACAGAGTGGTAAAGGAAGAGGTAAGGATGAGAGAGGAAGAGGAAACTTTGGAGGAAGAGGACATAATTATATACCTCAAGGAGATTCTAACAAAGAAAACATACAAGGAGAAATAATTACAAGGGGTGGATACAGAGAAAGAAGAAGAAATGGAAGAGGTAGAAATGGGGGGAGAAAAAATGGACAAATCAGATGCTACAACTAGAATCAAACAAGCCACTACACCAAGAGGTATCCAAACAAAGATAAACAAAACATACAAGGTGAAATAATAGCCAATGTAGTACTAGAGGATGATCCAAAAAGTGGAAGATACTATGTTGGAGAAGGAGTATGCCTCATGATGAAGAGGAATTTTATCCAAGAACCCATGCCAGTGGATCCTCCTCAAAGAAAGATTTTTTTCAGGACAAACTGCAATATTCATGGAAAGGTAAAAAAATTAGTAATTGATTCTGGTTCTATGGAAAATATTGTAACTAGAGAAATGGTAGATAAGTTAAAATTCGAAAAGGTACCCCAACCCAACCCATCCCATGTATCTTTTTTAACAAAGGGAAAACAAACCCTCATCAATGAACAATCTTGGGTAGCTTTCTTCATTAAATACTATAAATATAAAGTCCTATGTGATGTATTAGATATGGATGTTTGTCACTTACTACTAGGACATCCATGTCAATATGATTTACAAGCCAAACATGATGGAACCACAAGAAAATATCACATCAATCAGAATGGTCACAAGTATAATTTACTCCCTCTTCCTAACTTTCAACAAGAAAATCTAAAGGAACAATTGGTCATGCTTGCAAGAGAATGAGAGATGATTAACACCATCCAAGAAATAGAGGTAGGATATTCCTTAGTCATGAGACCTAGGGAGAAGATAGTACATAAATAATTACCTAAGGAAATAGACAACATACTACAAAAGTACAAAGGTATATTTGTAGGAGACATACTCGATGAAATCCCACCTTTGAGGGATTTTTGTCATCAAATAGACTTCATCCCTGGTGCTTTCCTACCCAAAAAGGCTGCATAAAAGGTCACGCTTGATCACAATGCTGAGGTAACCAAACAACTCACAAAATTGTTGACCAAAGAACTCATGTACAAAAGAGTCTCAGTCCTTGTGCTGTCCCTAGTGTATTTGCCCATAAAAAGGATGGAAAATGGATACTATGCACTGATTCTAGGAAAATAAAAGAGATCACCATCATATATAGATTTCCTGTACCAAGAATTGAGGCTCTTTTAGACCAACTTTGAAGATCGTGCTATTTTTCAGAAATATATCTTAAATATGGCTATCACTGCGATAAGGCTTAGAGATTAGTAGAAAAATAATTTAAAACCACTGAGGGATTATATGAATGACTTGTAATGTCATTTGGTCTTATCAATGCTCCTAGCACCTTCATGAGACTAATGAATGGAGTGCTTCATGATTTCATAGGCAAGTTTGTAGTGGTCTACTTGGATGAAATTTTGATGTTTAGTAGAACTAAAGAGGAACATATGAAACACTTAGAACAAGTCCTTCAAAGGATACATGAGAAGAAACTATCTATAAATCTAGAAAATCATGCATTCATGCAACAAGAATTGACATTCCTTGGTGTTGTCATCTCAAAGGGAACATTGAAAATGGATCCTAAAAAGGTAGATTCTATCATTAATTGGCCAACACCAAAAACACTAGGAGAAGTTTGAATTTTTCATGGAATGGCTAACTTTTATAGGAAATTTGTTAAAAAATTCAGTCATATTTGTGCAAATTCGCTTGATACCATAAAAGGTGGTAGGAAGATCAAATTTCAATGGACAACAAAAGAAGATGAGGATTTTGAATACTTGAAGGGAAGAGTAGCACAATACCCAATCTTGGCACTACCAACTTTCAACAAGTTGTTCACAGTATAGACTGGTGCTAGAAATCTGCCCATAGGTGTAGTCCTTAGTCAAGATGGTAGAGCAGTGGCTTTCTTCTCAGAAAAACTTAATGAATCTAAGAAGAAATACAATACATATGACTTGGAGCTCTATGAAAAGGTTCAAACCCTCAAAAAGTGGAGATTTTACTTTCTACCTAAAGAATTCATTGTCATAACAGACAATCATGAATTAAGCTTTCTCAATGGCCAAGACAATTTGAGTTGTAGGCACATGAAATGGGTTGAATAAATCTAAGCATACACCTTTTCTATAAAGCATAAGAAGGGAACCTCAAAGAAGGTGGCAGATGCTCTCAGTAGAAGAGTAATCTTGGTTGAAGAAATATAGTTACAAAGCATTGGAATTGATGCCCTCACACACCTATACAAAGATGATCCAGGTTATTGTGATATCTACAAGGTTTTTTCTACACTTTTTATGCATATAATACTACACATTCAAAATACTTATTGCAGAATGGTCTTTTATTTAAAGGGGGTCAACTATGTATCCCTAAATTCCCCATCAGGGAAAATATGATAAGAGAGAAACACTATGCCTCACTAGGAGGTCACTTGTGCATTGACAAAACACTAGAATTAATAAGGAGAAATTATCATTGGCCAAGACTACCCACTCACATAAGTAAATTTATGTAAACTTGCACCATTTTCCAAAGAGGTAAAGGAGTTAGAATAAATCAGGGCCTTTATCAACCACTTCTAATGCAAACAAATCCTTGGTACAGTGTGGCCATGGATTTTGTCTTAGAAATTCCTAGGACCAAACAAGGATTTGATAGCATCTTTGTTATAGTAGACATATTTAACAAAATGACACATTTTCTTCCTTGTAAGGTTTCTAATGATGCATCTCATATTTCTAACTTGTTTTTTAAAGAGGTGGTCAGAATCCATGGATTCCCAACATCAATAATCTCAAACAAAGATGTTAAGTTCCAAGGGCATTTTTGGAGAACCCTTTGGAAGAAGTTGGGCACTAATATCTCAATTAGTTTTGCTTATCATCCCCAAATAGATGGGAAGAATGAAGTAGTGAATAGATCATTGGGAAAACTCTGTAGATTCCTTACCAAACAATATGGACAAACTTGGGATTCAATTCTTCCTCAAGCATAATTTTCTTTTAATGATTCAGTAAATAGGTCAACAAGGAAGAAACCGTTCCAAGTGAACTATGGAATTCACCCTAGAGGAGTAATGGAGTTGAGAGAGTTATCAAATGACTTCAAGGTCAGTGCACAAGGAGATGAGTTGTCAGCATAAATCAAAAATTTATATGATCAACTCCAAGAAACACTGAATCAGAATACTGCAAAATACAAGGAACAAGTAGACAAAAAGAAGAGGTATGTTACCTTCAAAGGAGATAAAGTGTGGGAATATCTGAACAAAGAAAGGTTACATAGCTGACACACACAATTGTAGATGATAAATATTGGTCCCTTTAAAATACTCCACAAATTTGGAGAAAATGCATATGAAATCTCTCTGCCACCCACTATTTCTATTTCTTTGATTTTCAATATTTGTGATCTCACTCCTTTTAAAAGTGATGCAGGATCTAGCAATTCTCTACTGGATACTAAAGATGCATAGGTTGAATGGCTTAAGGAATTACCACCAAATCAACCCCTACAATTTGAAAAGATTCTTGACTCCAAGGTTGTCACGCAAACAAGAAAGAATAACTATATAGATTACTTGTTTAAGTTGAAGGGGATACCTAGCATTGATGCATTATGGATGAATGAATATTGTATCAACAAACATGGAAAAAACCTTCAATAATTTCTCTCAAGTGGAACTTGAGTTTTCAAAACAAGGGAGTATGGTGTAGGATAACCTCTCTATACTCTACAAATAGAAGATATTCACTAGAGGTCTTTAAGGATTCACCCAAGGGCCTTCATGCCTAAGGGTCAAAGATTTTTTTAATAATCCAATTTTTAAGGCCTAGTCACCCTTGGTGTGTTTATAAACCTTGGGCTTTGACTATGGTCAAAAGGCATGTTTAGGTGTTTTTATTTCTCTAGGTGTTTACTTAGACCATTTCTATAGTTTTATGTTATTAAATGTACTTATGATCTTAGGCTTAGGTTTCATAGGCTCATTAGGAGAAAAAGTTCAAATTTGCAAGAAATGGAAAAAAGTTGTAATATGCAAGAAATGTTGCTTAGCAAATTTTTCAAAAAAATTTGCAAAAAAAGTTGTAAATGTTCCCCAACGGTCACAACCTTTGAAAAGTAGTTGGATTAGTTGGGGAATTTCTTCAGATATCCCTTTCAGGAAGGTTGAAGATAGTTGATGTATATTTGCATTCAAATCAAAAAAGAATTACATTGTTTTCCTTACTTTTCTGTGTTGAAATTGCCCATGTATAGATCTTTACTTCATTGAAGAAGGAGGGATCCTAAAGATTTGATATCTATGATGAGTTAGGGAACCAATTGTTGGAATTGATGAACATTAATCTACCCAAGAACACCTGCATGCAAAGCTATTACAAAGAAGAAGAAGTAGACAGAAGAGAGAAGGATCCAGAAGGCTATGGCGGCCGATAGGCCAGAGACAGGAAAACCATGTTGACAGAAATGATTTCTATATTCAACAATAATGATTTAAAAAACTATCTCCTTATGAAATACAAAGAGGTGATTCCTTATAAAGGAATACCGAAACCCTAAAAGGGAAACTACAAGCAATAGAAACTGCCTAAGGTTAGCTGAAGCAAACTAGAGTGAATAGGAAAGTTACTAATTAGATCATAATGATTTAAATTAGTAACCCCGATAGACTATTACTCTAACACCCCCCCTTAAGATAAGCTTAGGGAGAAGCCAAACCTAGGAAAATACTGCAGAAAGCAGGAAAGATGGGTCCCGGCAACTAGGCCTGATCAGGTACCCAAAACATAAAGTAAAAGGATGTCCCAGAGAAAGGAACAAGAATAGAGCAAGAAGCTCCTCTGAAGCATGTCTGAAAACTCTATCAGAAGATACTGCTAGAACCCCCACTGAAGTGCATGATCAGGTAGAGAAGACAAGTGTCTAAAGAGCTGATCAATCGAACCAGGAAGCAATAGAACCACCAGGTGAACCCCCCCATAATGTTGAACTAGGAGAGGTGACAGGAACACTTAAATGCAGTACCAGAAATAGCTGCAGAAGAAGAACCAGGAACACCAATAGTGCAACAAAAGTACACACATAGGATAAAGGGCAGTGTCATAGACACAGACTACATGGGCTAATGTCATGGAAGGTACGCTCACTTGACAAGAGTGGATGCGCCTATAGTGGCAAATGCATCATAATCCCCCCATGGCATTTTATAACACAGTGTGGATACAAAAACTGAACCAGGTGTGCAAGATCCCAAAAATGCAGAAGAAGTAACTTTATCTCAATGTGTTTATAGAACAAAGATACATCAAAAAGAGCATGCAAGCTCAGAATTCAGAAAGAAGAGTGAACTATGAACTCAGAGGAAGAGATCCCCGGACCTGTAGAACCAAGCACACCACCAGAGGGCATAAACTGCATAACTCAGAGGAGTGAAAACCTGGAGTAGAATCTGGAAGAAATACCTCTGCCACTAAATAGTACACAGAATCAGCTTTCCGACGATATCTCGTTTTCCGAAAAAGGAGTCCGGATGAGCCAGCTATGACTCCCGGAAGGCAAAACAAGACATCAGACTTCAATAGAAAAAAACGCTATCAAAACGGTAGAACCAAAACCTCTAACCTCTACCATCAGAAAGAGCTCGGAAAGAGCTTTCCGACGGTATATGGAAGTCATAAAAATACCCCCGTATGCTCCCTGTAGAGCGAAAAAGGCCCAGAACCCCCAAAATGCCCTAAAAGGCTTACAAATGGCCCCCAGGGGCTAAAAAATTTGGGCCCCCGGGCGCATGGCGCACGCCAGGGGCTTAACCCTGGCCCTCGGTCCACAATATGACCTGCTGCTTCGCTTGATAAGCCCACGGGGGCTGGCAACCAACCCACCACCGGCATGGCGGAGCGGGGGCTGAGGAACCGGGCGGGGCGCAAAACAACCACCAGAGCGAGGAGCCGGAGGGCGGCAGGTGGCGGGTTCCGGGGCGGCGGGGGCCGCTGCAGGTGGGGCGGTGGCAGGCGAGGTAGCCGCGGTGGCACGGGGAGCGGTGGGGGCGCCGAGCGGCGGGTGGCCGCAGTGAGCAGAGCGGCCACAGGGGCGGCGAAGCAGGGGCCGGGCCGGCCACCGACCGGTGGCGGTGGAGCGCCGATGGGCCGGCGGTGGCGTGGCGGCGGAGAAATTTTTTTTGCACTGAGCGCGTTTTTAAACGCATGAAAAACATTAAAAAAACATACATTTTTTTTAATTTTTTTCTCGAAAAATGTGCCTGTACGGCCTTAGGAGGCCGAAAAAAATACTCCAGAGGCCCGGGTGTCCAAATTGGACAAGCTTTATATGGTTTCTAGGGTTTTTGGGCCTTCTGGATGCAATGGCAGTGTCCGTTTGGGCCCACAATGCCTCTAAAACTAGAGAGACCCCAGAACCAATAAGCAAATACCAGAAAAGCCTCTGAAAGCTTCAAACCCTCGCTGCTTCAATAAACTACGAACATCCAGCTGCAGAGTGGCTCTGATACCATGTTGGAATTGATGAACATCAATCTACCCAAGAACACCTGCATGCAAAGTTGTTACAAAGAAGAAGAAGTAGACAGAAGAGAGAAGGATCCAGAAAGCTATGGCGGCCGATAGGCCAGAGACAGGAAAACCATGTTGACAGAAATGATTTCTATATTCAACAATAATGATTTACAAAACTATCTCCTTATGAAATACAAAGACGTGATTCCTTATAAAGGAATACCAAAACCCTAAAAGGGAAACTACAAGAAATAGAAACTGCCTAAGGTTAGCTGAAGCAAACTAGAGTGAATAGGGAAGTTACTAATTAGATCATAATGATTTAAATTAGTAACCCCGATAGACTATTACTCTAACACCAATGCTCTTGGTTTGAGTCAATTTGGAGATCAGAGTAAATAGTTAAAAGGACTTCTTCCTCGGGTGAACATAAAACCTTCCTAAACCAGTGGTTTGTAAAGATCATTCCCTAACTTGATTTCTAACCATGGGAATTATATGTTCCTAGGGGACATACAAGTACAGTCAATGTATTATAGGATTCCAAAAGCCTGGGAGAAAAGGAATAGGTTTACTATTTTTGGTTGTTAGCCTTAGTCCAAGCATCTCTATCTGTTTGGAACATTGCAGGAAGGAATGAAGTGATAGTAGAACATCAGGGGTGGAAAAAATCAATCTAATGGAGGATTGTGGTCTCTTATCTATCCCTAATAACATCTCAATTAGTGGCTTCTCAATGGAGTTTGACTGGTGAAGACTTCCTCAAGGAATCAAACCAATTAGGTCTAATTATGCCTAGTACAATAGTGTTGGTTTGGTGGTGTCCCTATAATTTGGGAGTCAATTCTTTTGGGGATTGACACATATCATTAAAGGGTGTCTAGATATAGTTTTATTTTGTAGGTCCTTTGGGAATTTTTATAATTAAACCCCAAAAACTCCATGTAAAAGGCTACAAGCTAGGAAGGCCTAATAGCTAGAATTGGTGTCTGAAGTCTTAAGAATTTTAAGGGTTTGTGGGTCACTTCTATAAGAGACAATTGAGAATTGTGGAACCTTTCCATACCATTTTCAACTTCTAGGTTTTGATTTATGTTATATTCTATTAGATAGCATTTCTACTTAAACGACATAGCATCCTCAAGAAGGATAGACTATTTTTGGTTAGTACAGAATCATACAAAGGTGTAGAGCACTCTCACAAGGTAGTTTGGGTGTAGTTAAGACACCTAAGACCATATAAAAATAAATCTACTTATTTAGGGGAGAGCTCTGCATCATCGAGTAATAGACTTGTAAACAATCAGGTTCGGTATAAATATTTTTTAGCTGCTCGATTAGCTCAGTCTCAATAGACTCATATTTCTCCTTAATATCCTTGATAAAGTATGGAATAGAAAGAACTTTTTGAAATATTTAAATTATATGAGACAAATTAGTCTCAATCTCAATAGATGCCTCAAAAAGTGATACCTTGTCAACGAAAATGTTGTCTAGAATAGATTTAAACATTTTGAGTTCCATCTTCCTCGAATGGATCTTCATCATGTAGTCAATAGTATGTTGATTTGGATTTTGGAATTGCTCCACTAGTCCTTCTACCTAAAAAATGATGTCTTTTGTTTCATCAACATTTTCTTTTGGGAAAATTTTCTATAATACATTTTTGACACTTTCCAATACATCAGTCTTTTTCTTCTTCTGAAGTGTTTTGTTTTGGATTGCCTTTAGTTTCACTAGTTTGGCATACTCATTAATTTCATCATAGTCAATAGTAGATAGGTCAAAATTTGGTAAAATGATCAGTTGACTCAAATCTACATGTTTTTATGTGGAGATAAGGGTGGTGGATGGATAGCCCAACTACAAGTTTATAAATTTGTGAGGATCAACTACTATTCCCCAAATCCTCCAATTCTTCAAATGTGTGTAGTTACCCTTCCAATGTCCAAGAGTGATGGATATAGTAAATTTTTGAAGGATTCAAAGGGTTTTGGTAATTTATTTGGTTTGTTCCTATACACAACACTCCAATTTTCTTCAATGCCAAGACATGCCTAATTGCACTGTTTGTAGCCCTACAACAAGATTCACAAAATCATAACTTGAAATATTCCCAAAGAACCACACAAATTATTGTCACTTTCAGACACCCATTAATGCATACAAACTTCTACCACAAGCATTCAGTATATTTCTTTGGACCAATGTCTCTATTCTAGGTTTGTGCCCTATCAATTGTCATGAAAATTGGCAATTTAACAAAGGAAGTACCCTCCCAGAAACTCCCCAACACTCCTAACACAAGGAAGTCTCTTATTATGTTTTAAATGGATCAAATCAAAAATTAATTAGCCTCAAAAATTCTCCAACATCAAAATCCCCATTTTTGGTGTTCCAAATCCTTAATTCTATGACTTATCAAATGTCTTATTTCCAAACATTCCCAGGATAAATAGGCACTTAATTCACCAATAAATAAACATTATAAGACATTCCAAATCATAAAATTCACTCCTTACTATTAGACCCATTAAAAATTTCCATGGTTCTAAGCCTTCTCTCTTTTCTCTACAAATGTTCCTAGTCTTTGGCTAAAGCCCTAAGTCTTGATGAGTCAAAACCTTGGCCAAAACCCTAAACCCTTAAGACTTGTTCTTTTTTCATGTTACCTTTTCTGAGTCACTTAAGTTTTATAGGCCTGTGTGTTTTAATTAACGTTGTTGAGTGGGGCCAATTTATCACTTAAATCTTAAGGTTTCATGTGTTTTATATCTTGGCGGTGTTTTAATTTTTCCCTAAGTCCTAAGTTTTAGTGTCCCTGAGTCACTTTTTACCTTTTTCATATGCCGATCAAGTTGAATTCAATCATACAGCTTCCACATAGGCTCAAATACAAATATAAAGTTAGTTAATGTTCAAGGCATTATGCCTAAGTGACATGTGGTGGCTTATGGGACCAAGTTGAAGATCAAGCAAAGTTAATGAGTGATCAAGTCAGATTTGATCATGTGGTCAACACTTTTCCTTGAAGAGTAGATGAATGATAGTTAGTGTTCAAGGCATCACACTTGGTCTCCATGTGTAAAGTGGCCAGAGCTTTAGATAGGATAAATTTTGATCAAATCAAAGGAAGATCTACTCTTGTCACTTTGACTTAGAGTGAAGATGAAGCTTTTTACTATTCAAGGCATCATGATAAAGTGCCACATTTTCATGGCGAGGCCGAGATAAATTTAGAAACAATAAGGTAAACTTCAAACAAGTTTCTTTTCATCAACGGTTAGTGCTTTGTGTCAAACAAAAATATATGAAGGTAATTAACATTCAAGGCATTACACCTAGTCGCCATGTGTCCCTAGTAGGTCTAGCTCAGCCTTGACAATAAGGTAAAGCAAATTCAAGTCACATCTAATCTTGTGGATGGAATTTTTCCTTAAGGTTAAAGTGCACAAGATCTAAACTTTGAGTCATTGCACCATGGTGACACATGGCATATGGTGGGGCCCTGCTGAGCGGTAAGGAAGCTTAAAGGTAGATCAAGTTAATTTTCATCCAATAGATAGTGCAAAGCCTCAAAAGAAAGATGATGGATCCATAGTGTTAAAGGCATTGCGCCCATGTGCCATGTGTCCTTCCTAATAAAGTGGGACCTTCAGTTTTGAAGCCAAGGGTAAAGATAATGTGTAGTGAAGTTTGAGAAGATCTAACAGTGGGTGTAAAGCCTAAAAGAAGAGATTTGTGTTAGATAGTCTTTGAGGCATTTCACCCTTGCACCATGTGTCCCAAGTGGGTCAGGATCAGGAAGAAGGTAATAAAGGTAAAATAGAGTCAGATTAGTCTTCATCTAATAGTAAGTGTGATGCCTTAAAATAGAGATGTGAAGAGCTTACCCTTCAAGGCATCACGCTTGTGTGCCACCTGTCCTCCTGTGATCATGGGGCCAGTGAGCGGCAGGTTAAAACAAAAGTAGATGTAAATAAATTGTATGGTGGGCGTAAAGCCTTAAGCGATACATGATCATGATATAATGTTTGAGTCATTGCGCCTATGCGACATGTGGTAGAATCTGATCTGAGTGCCCAGATGACTTAAAGGGAATCTATGACGGTGTTTTAAAATTAAGATGAGTTTTAATCTCAGCCATCCAAGTATAACTAAGTTTCAAACATTTAAATCTTATTTTTAGAGGTTTTCATGATGGTTGACTGATGTTTTATCTTAGAGCCATTAATTTTGTAATCTGATCTTATGCTTTGACATTGCATAGTTGTTGAATAGTATAGGGATTGAAATATTATATGGAAAGATACATTTAAGACTAGAGTTGATAGATGGGGTTTCTAAATCAGATGGATAAATTCAAATGGTGAGGCCTAGTCTCTTTTGCATTCAATTTGAGATGATTTTAGCATCATGCCTTGGGAATTATTAGAATCTAGAGTATTGTTTTCATATCCCAAGCTGTATGGCGGCTGATATTAGATCACATTTTCTCAGAATGAAGAGAAAGATATGATTTCAACTTGATCACAGAATTGAATTCTTTTAATGCTTCCATTTATTTTTTGTAAACCCTAACCCTAAATGGTCTGAAGCTTTTTGCATTTTGGTTCCTATAAAGAAATTTTCAATATCATTTAGTAGGGGCTAGAGAATTGGGAAAGTAGAAAGAATTATGCTTATACTTGTTTCTAGTCTAGGATATAGTAGATGTTTTTCAGATTGTATTGAGACATAATCCTAGCTAGTGTCTAGTGGCGACTCTGAGTTTCTCTAGAGTAGTGTTGAGTATTAACAATCATTTTATTGCACACTTTCGATTATGTGTTATAGATAAACTAGGTCTTGGTAAAAGAGACATCTTGAAGATAGGTTGGGGTATGATATCCTTACTACATCTAATGTTGATCAGCCAAGAAGAGAAAAATATAATAGAACATTCCCTCAAAATGAAAGGAAAGAGGAGGACACTAGAGAAGAAGGTAATGCAACTTAATATGAAGAGGCTGTAGACTTGGGACTAGGTTAATATAAATATCATAGATCTCATGTTGAAAGAGAGGAGGAGGAATCTCACACCACCCTCCCAAATTTAGAGGATCTTGATGGAGAGGCTACTGAGATGAGAAAATAAATCTACAGGAGGTTTTCCCTCAGACAACAAAGAGAAAAATAAAATGAAGATATATTACGACAAAAAACTGATTAAGAATGATCAAATAAGGAGGCAATTTTTGAACATGGATGCAATGAGTTATCTATATGATCCTCAAAATAATGGGGAGGAGCCTTTCATTTTCCAAGTAATTGATTATCAAGGTCCTAAAGATAAGGGAAAGCAGGGAATGACAGGGGTTACTATAAATGAGCCCAAGAATGCCAAAGTCTAACTGGATCAGATGTCTAAATTAGACATTGATCTTGGAAGAGCTAGAGTTGAAAAAGATATCATAGCTAAAGAACTTGAGAAGGTAGAATTGGAGGCTGCTACTTTGGAGATGAAGAAGAAGGATGATTTTATTAGACATACAACTAGGCCTATTGAGCTTGGTACTGAATGAGCTATAACATAAAATGCTAAGGCCTTTGCTACTTAAGTTATCACTTTATCTCAAGGAACACCCACTCATGCAGAAAAGTACAAGAAATTTTCATTTCATAACATTCATGGTTATCCTAATATAGTTCCAAGTGAAATAAGAGATAGACTTCCCAAATTTTCTGGGAATAATGTAATCACATGTAGAAAACACTTGAAAAAATTTACTAACATGATGGATGATTATGAAATTATGTATGAGGATGAATTAAAGAAACATTTTCTTCAGTCTTTAGTAAAGGATGTCAGGGACTAGTTCAGAGGGTTACCCTATAATTCTGTTGGGTCAATGGATGAATTAGTTGATTACTTTAAG
Source organism: Thuja plicata (assembly GCA_018584345.1). Lineage (NCBI taxonomy): Eukaryota > Viridiplantae > Streptophyta > Pinopsida > Cupressales > Cupressaceae > Thuja > Thuja plicata. The sequence continues at coordinate 3,260,866 of MU227244.1, forward strand.
GATAAATATGGTGATAAGAAAAATGAAGGATTCATGTTAAATGAATTCAACAATATAAAAAAATAATAGAATGAGGATGTTGTAGATTTCAACATAAGGTTTCAAAGAGCTATGCACAAACTTTTCCAAGTTATGAGACTTGACGACAAGGTTTATTTAGCCACTTATCTTAATGCATTTGATTCTAAAATGGGGTACCTCTTAAGAGACAAGAATCTAAGGACTATAAGATAAGCTTATAAAACAACTATCAATATAAAAACAAATAGGAGGGTATCTTGGAAGTTGGGTAGAAAAGATGATTGAAATCCTTCTAGGAAGGAATCAGAAAGATGTTCAAATGCTGAACCCAAAGAGGAGGTCAATATGAAGCAGCTCCTAAATGCTATAAAATACCTAAATCCATGAGAGAGAAAGAATAATAGAGCTCCAAAAAATAATAGGTCACCCTATAACAATTTCAACCAAAAACCTAGGATGTAAAACTACCCATACAATAGCCAATGGAAGGATGGGAAGGTTATTCTTCCTCAAAGAAAGAACAAGCTTGCTGACAAGAATCCTGATCCTCTTCAGAGAAATTTAGCTAACATGTGTAATGAATATTATTGGTGTGAAGTTTGTCAATATCCACACAATCCTGACAATTGTGTTGTTTCTTTGAAGATGTATCCAAGTTTGACCCAACAAGAAAGAGAAGAAGAAGAATTATATGATGATTTTGGAAATGCAATGGCTTCTGCATATTTAAAAATTGAAGAGGAATTTGATGATCAGGCTGAAGATCAGGATATGCTTTCATATGATGAAAAGGAAGAAGACATTGATAATACTAGGTGCAATGCTCCAAGGGTAAAAGAGTTGTTTATAGAAAGAAGACCTTTAAATTAGGAAATTGCACACATTACAGAAAACTTGGTTACTCAAGCACAGAGTAACTATAATCTAAGAAATAGGGAAGTTGGTAATGCAGATGCCAGACCATTTGGTATGTTTATCAAAGAGACAAAAGAAATACCTCAACAAACATTAGAAAAATAAATCCAAGCCTTGTTCATAGATTAAAGAAATGACACCAGAGATAGGTGCTTCTTCTATTCCAAAGGATGCTAAAGGAGTTTAGCCAGTCCTAGATACTCCAAGTGAGGATATAAGTGTTTTCACTATCAAGCAAGATATCTATGATATAAAGTATACTCCTATTGACATGAGACAATTATTATCACAAATGACAGTCAAAGTTCCATTTTCAGAATGATGATAGTTCATGAGCACAAAGAAACAACTTAAATATTATTTTTTCCACAAGAGCCTTGAAGTCAAAAATGGGTGAGAAGAAAGGGAAAAGTAAGGAAAAATATGATAGCAAGGGAAAAGAATCAGAAGAGATCATCTCAAAAATCCCATAGATTTTCTTAAACACAAATAATCTCACTCCTCCTTTGGGAGCTATGAACCCTTTTTTTCTGAATATTGATTATTAATGGAAAGATTCTTAAGAATTAGATGATTGATTCAGGAACATCTAATACAGTCCTGCTTGCATAAATAATGAAATCAATGGGATTGCAGGTAGATACTCCTCATGGGAGATGTCAATAAATGGATTCAAGAGAAGTGCCTATCATAGGTACTATTAAGGCCTTTCCTTATACACATGGTTCATTTCCAAAAGGTACTAACATTGAGTGTTCTAGTAGTTGACATACCACCTCAATATAAAATGTTACTATCTAGGAAATGGAGTCCCTGAATGGTAGGAAGTATCTAGTATGACCTGTCCTTTGCAAGATTTGACATAGATGGTAAAAATGTCAAGGTATCCTGAGAAATCAAAACTCCTCATATGATTAAGGAGAGTGAAGATAAAGCAATGAATTGTTTCTTGGATACTGACATTGGATCCTTTCAAGTGAAAAATAGTAAGGCTGAGAGAGATGTCCAATACATGGTGTTAACAAAGGAGAAAGACAATCTTGTAGATAAGAGTGACTTATGGACAATGTATTTTGATGATGCAAGCTCAAAGGAAGGAGCCGGAGTAGGAGTGTTACTAATAGCTCCTAGTGCTAAGACATACAAGTTCTCATTTTCTCTTTTGTTCACCTATACTAATAAAATTGTAGAATATGAGGATTTTGTTAATCCCTAATTTTTGTTGATGATTAGTGACCTACACTCAGTCATTTACTTTGGCAGTTTTATTTGGTTATCACTTTGGATAAGATAAACATTCAAGGCCAAGAAATATTGCTTAGTAGAATATTAAGTGCTGAGCCGAGTGGAATATTAAGTGTCGAGCGACAGAGATGTTAAGTGCCAAGCAGAATAGTTTTTGCATACATGTCAGAATTGATTCAAACTTTTTTGTAAAATGTTTAGGCCAACTTGTATGAGATTTGGGCTAACATTTGTATGCATTTAATATTTTTCTAGTGAGTTAATTATGCATTTAATATGAATGGCATGGAGCCAATCAGGAAATCAGAATGCATTGGAAGCATAAATTATAGATCTTAATCGTTGATCTAAATCTTGCTGCTAGATCTGAAAAGACATATAAGATTGCTTCTAACCCTAGAAAATAAAAGTTAGAGATATATATTTTGTGAGAGAAGGTTTTTTGTTCTTGAGAGATGAACAATAAGTCATTTTGAGAAGAAGCCTAGATCAAGAAGAATGACAAAGCGGTGAAAAGAAGAGTAAAGACATATCAGAGAGAGATCACAAAAGGTATTGGAAAGAGAAGATGCATCATTAGCATCTGAGTGCATAACAAAGGATCACTACTTGGAACATTCTAACAGGTGTATCAAGTGAAATATTTTAACAAAGTGGTTCTATAAGATCATTTTAAATCTCTTAGCCGAGTGCTTACTTTATTATAAGTTGAAATCCTTTAACAAGGTAGATTGTAATGATCTTTAGTTCTTAACCGAATAGACCTTTAACCTGGTAGATTGCATGTTGCAATCAAACTCTTGTAGCCCTAATGGGCACACTTTATTGCTACAGTAGTGAAGATTTTGTGGGTGTCATCCCCACCACAATTTTACCTATTTGGGTTTTGGGGTTACCAAAATTTTGTGTTATGAGCTATACATTTCATGTTGTTGATGCTATCTGATGTTAGATTAAATTCATATATGTATGAATGTGGATCAATTTGTGTTAAGTGGATAAGTTTTAAGATCTGATTCACCCCCCCACCTATCAGTATCTTGCTTTCCCCATTATTGTACTTCCAACGATTGGTATCACAGCCACAGTTCGCGTACAAAAGCTTTTAATCAGCTTGTCAGTACAGATCTTGAGATGGAGATTTACAAGTTGGGTAAAGTCATTGAGAATCAAAAGATTGAGATTCAGCTAGCATTACATCATCTTGAGATAGCAAGAAAGGAATTGAAGAAATGATTGACAACTAGGAAAGATTTGGCCAAAAAAATGAATGATACTCATTACCAGGAAGATGACACTATAAATCTATTTCAGAATGGAAATTCTACTAAGAGTGATGTAGCAATTGTAGATCTACTGGAAAAGAATAATGCACTATGTGAAGAAGTCAGAAAATTGAAAAGAGAACAAGAAATGTAGACAATAAGACTATGTGAAGTAGTGGAACAAAAGAAGAAAGATGAACATGAAAAAGCTATGGAAGAAGATGATAAAAGAGTGATAACTATCAGACTCGATGAAAGCACACATGATGTGCAAATGATGACAATCAATTAGGTTGACATGGCAAATCAACTGCTACTTGCAAATTGGGAAATTAGTAGGAAAGATATGGAAATGATGAATCTGAGATCTTAGAACAATTAATTGAAAGATGATTTGAAATCTGAGAAGGAACTGAATGAAAGGTTGAATAAACCTAATGAAGCTTTGACTCATTTTGAGAATCTGATGGAAGCATCAAGGAGGCCAAAGGATTCTTCTGGATTAGGTCAAACTAAACTAAAGACATCTACTAAGAAAGGAGAATCATCTAAGAATGGTTAAAGGAGGAATGCAAAGACAAAGCACAACAAGCCTATTTTCCACCACTGTGGAAAACCAGGTCATACAGAAAACATTTTCCAAAGAAAGAAAGCACAAGACTTTAGATCCAATGCTAAAAAGTAATGGACATCAAAGACACAAAAAAAAGCATCTAGTAAAGGAAACACTTACAACTAGGATTACAATACAAGGAAGATTTGTCAGTATTGTGAAGAATGTGGACATGCACCTGAAGATTTATTATAGACACATTTCAGAGGGAAATCTAAGAGTTGGATGAATCGAAGCTTAGTCTATTTTAGTTCTTTAAATATAGGTCACACTAAGAGATAGTGTAGAACAAGAGTTCCTGCTCCTACTATTGAAGAAATAAGAGCACAGATGAAACAAACATGGGTAAGGAAAATAGAGCCGAGCAATAGTGAATCCACTAAAGCTGAGGTCACCCAATCTAATGGATTAGGTTATCACAACATCTCGAACTAAGAAATAGAGGTATTTAAGGAACTGCATTTAAATTTCAAATCTTACATCAGTTCCTAATATATAAATGTTCCAAAGTCCATATCTACATATGTTAAGATGTACCAGGACATGTTTGTGTCAAGTACTAAGAAGAGTTATTGTAGAATATTTATTGCTTACCTATCTTGACCTTTCAGGTCTATATAAGGACGAATAGTATATTATTCATTTTAACTTGTGATTTTTAACATTCATAGAGCGATCGAAGAAATTGTAGAATTGATCTTAGTAAAGTTTGTTTCAAAAATTTTGTCAGCATGCCGTTGGCAACCCTAAGTTGAACAGTGCAAAGTGTTACTTGCTGAGGTACCCTGTTCTTCATTCTTGAACCCTAATTTTAGAGATTATGGCTGCAAGTTCTTTTGCACCAGTCAAAGGAATGGAGGAGGAGCTGAAACAAATTAAGAAAGTAAGGAATGATGCATGTGCACCACCTAACTTTCAAGTTGTTCCCGAAAGTGCAATTTTAATTGATTTGAATGGAGCCCTCTCATCAATCCCACCAAAGGTACTTATGATCCATGATGTTAGATCCTGCTACATGGTTAAAATTAGTGAAGTGGGTGATAAAAATTTGAGGAAATCCTACAACAATTTATGCGAAAATAGAATTCTAAAAGATGAATTCAAGCATTTAGCCGACAAAGGGTTAAATTGTGCCTTAGATTTTCCACCAGACTTCAAGGATGAATGGATCAAGGTTGTTCTAAGTTGAGTTCATAATATGCATATATGGCTAGACAATGGACTAGTTAGGATCACAATAGATATTATTCATCGAGTAACTGGATATCCTGTTATCAGTGGTAAACGAACAATGAGAGATCAAAGTAAAGAAGAGATAGAAGCTAACACTAGAGCTGTCTAGAATAACAAAGGTAGGATTATCTCTACAATTGAAGATTTAGAACTTGACTTTGGAGTGAGAGTGATTGCACACAGGTTCTATCAGTTGATCCTACTGGGTAGTATTCCCTGTATAGCCGTTGACCAAGCATGGAAGATAGTCAAGAAGAATCACACCTACGACCTTGCTGAGCTGCAATTGACATGACTAGCCAAGAACTTACTATCTATCAGAAAAGCTAAAAGCTCATCATGTAAGTTTGGCTCTTTGCTAGTTTGTATATTCTTCTATGTATAGAAGTCATTCCCTACATTGGGAAATATTTTTTGGAAGAAGGATAGACCTATTACTGTACAGATAAGTGAATGTATTCAACAATTAGGCAATAACTTCAATAGTATTATGGGAAACAACTTTGTGGAATTCAAAAAGAGAATGAGGTTGAGGACTATAATTCCAAGTTCACTTGTGGAAAAGCACTATGAAGATATATGTTTCCTAGTTGATACAGACTACACTTACATTCAGGCTATAACACCTAGGGTATTATGGCTAGAGCCATTTCCCTACGAAGTTAACATTGATGAAACTGCAGCAGCTATCATAGCACTCCTAGCAGAGGAGATTGATACAAAACAAAAGAGATTCAAAAATTATGATGAAGCTAAGGCAGAGATATCCATGAATCTTAAGGCAGGAACCATGGAGAGAAAGAGGAAAAAGATTGTTAAAAACCTGAAAAAGATGGTTGGATTGCCTAGTGATGAGGAGCTAGAGGATGCACCTCTAGACATATCCACTGGACAAGGAGAAGATGTATCTGAAGAACAAGAAGTAGAAGTCAGTGAATCTGAAGAAGATATTATTGTTAAGGCAAAAGGTAAGAAACAAGCACTAGCCAAGGTAACCAAGCCGAGTAAACAAAAACCTAGAGTTATCCCTCTAATTACTAATTGTCCAAGGACAAGGGCATCTGTTTCCACATCACCAGTAGAGAAAATAAAAGTCTATGTAAAGAAGGTTGGAGAGAGTAGTTCTAGATTGAAGACAAAATTTGCAACAAAGGTTGTGCCGAGCCTACAAGTTAAGAGACCAAGAAGGAAACTACATTTGGATCTTGAAAGTGATGAAGACAATACTAAAATTGATGAACCCAACAACATACCAACAACATCATTCAAGAGACCCACAAATATTAATGAGGTATGTGAGAACTTGAAATTCTACAGGGTTATCTGGTTTTAAGTTTATCAAGTATGAAAAATTGAAGGTAGAAGATAAGCATAATGTTTAGGAAGATCTTCTAGATATGATGTGTAATTGCAAGTTAACTCCTATAGAGATAGGAAACAATATGCTGAGTGAGTTATATGAGTTTCTATCTAGCAAATGGGAATTTGCACTCACAACTGGGAGACAAATAAGAGAAGGCACATTAGCTCAAGTCATTCCTGAGCTAACTAAGAAATAGAGAGAAAAATTTGTTGAAGAGTATAAGCATAAATTCATACCTAAATAGAGAGGTTATGCTATCTTGAAAAAATATATTGAAGGGATAGTACAGCAGAGTACAAGGATTTCAAAGGAAATCTTTGGATTGATTGCTCCAAAAGACAAAAATTTTGATGAAGGAACATCTGAGCCTGACAAGACTAGAGAAGAAGCACAAGGACAAAAAAAGATAGTTAACACTATTGATCTGACAATTGGTAGTCCAATTGATGTGAAAATTGATGACTCTAGCAATTTGGATGCTGAGGGTCAGGATAAGCTGAGAGAATTAACTATAGAATCACCTATTAAGGCAACTGAGGCTAAAGGAGAGAAGAGTATAGAGGAAGATGAAGAGAGAAATCAAAAGGAACCTGAGGAGAAAGATCCTCAAAAAGAAGCAAGAAAGGAGAAAAAAAATGAACAAGAGGTAACTACACACCATTCACCTATTTTAGAGGTTGTGAAATTAGTTCTATATAGTAGTGAGGAGATAAGGGATATTAACAATGAGCCTAAAGAAAAAGAGGTAGTGAAAGTGTTGGTTGATCTACCACACTCTACATCATCAACTCCCACTGAAATTAAAGCAAGAGACATGCCTGATCAGTAGGAAATTATGACTGAACTGAAAGACGCAATGGTGACTACTACTAAAACTGGAAAATGTATTGTAGAAATGAAGCTGAGCAGTAGCTCACCTAAATTTAAGAGGAGGAGAGTTATGAGGAAGAATTCTCTTATTCTTGATGTCACATTAGATGAAGTTATTGTGATTCCACCATGGGATCCCAATGTTTTGTCTTATGAACAGATTGAGACTCTTCAAGAGCTACTCAAGAGAAAGAAAAGATAGGAGGAAATGAAAAGAGAGTAGAAGCAAAAGCAAGTGTTACATGGCATCAAAGACATATTTGTAAAAGCTTTTTACATGGAAGATGAAAACCCCAAGCCCCTATTCTTGAATAGTTAGTTCATACTGTGCAAAAGGTAAATGATGACAACATTGAAGCCAATAAAAATCTATTGCAATGGTCCAAGAGGAAATTTGAGAACATGGTACTAGCAAAAATCTCAAGAGAGATTGCGGTAAAGAAGGTTGAACTTTATTCTCTTGTAGAAATTGTGGAGGCAGTTGCAACTAATGTTTATTCTTTGTATAAGAAGTTATGTGATGTTGAATTTTTCACAAAGGATAATCTACAGGCCTTAGAGAAATTGCAATTTGACTTAAAGTCAACTAGAAGTTCACTGAGTATGGATGCAAGCACTAGATCCTTACATTTTAAAAGAATGACTCATGCACAAAGGAGGATAGACAAGCTCATGGCTGAAGATGATCGGATTAGGACCAAATTGATTACTATTCAAATAAACCTAATACCTCATTTGGAGGTCATTTAGAAAAAAAATTCATCTGCAAATGAATTGGTTAAGAGAGATTCTCATCTCTCCACTACAAAAAGTTTAGTAAGTCTAGCTGTCGAGATAGAAGTCAAAATGGAGGTTATGAAGTTTGTTAAGGACAGTTGGGACACTGCATTTGTGTCCACCTTAAAAATTCATAAATAGTTTTTGGACAAGTATAACTTGACCCGACCTGGAATCAGTGACAAAAATAAGGGGGAATCTGACAGGACTGACAAGGATACAACATAAGGAGATCAGTACAAGGTATCAATGTATATATTTTTTTGGCAGACATGTATACTTTGTAAATTTTTATATGTAGTATGATGTACATTCCTAGGGGGAGTACATTGTGTACTTAGGAAACATTTTGGATGGAATGAATTGAAATGATAAGTGTGTTTTTGCCACTAATATCAAAGGGGGAGATTGTTAATCCCTA
>MU227244.1:3281481-3312861 GCA_018584345.1 Thuja plicata
GTCCTTCTGGTTAGGGTCTGAGAGTAGCCCTAAGAGACTCAAGGGTGAGTCTAGAGAGTCCTGAATTGAATAGGATTCCAGGTGAGATTCCTAGAAGAGAGTAGGAATTTCAGAGAGTTAGGTGACCATTACCCATCAAGACCATTGTTTTGGACATTGATATGTGCTTTAGATCATATGATTTTAGTCAATTCTATCAACAATATGTGATCCAAGTTTCTTATCCTTCCCCATACCACCCCCAAGGGAATGGCCAGGCTGAATCCAATATCAAGAGAATGATAAAGATTAGTAGAAGAGTATTGGATACAAACAAGAAAGCATGGGATTCAAAATTGGAACTTTCTCTATGGTAAAATAGAGTAACAGTAAAAATGGGTATTCGATGTCCACCTTTTGAATTACTCTATGGTATTCATGCTTGATTACCTCAAAGTAACTTATTGAAAATGTATAAATTTTTCCAAAAATATGATGCTGAGCTATATGATTATATTAGAATCAGATTGGAGGATTTGGTATAGCTTGATGAGTCAAGAAGGGAAGCACATGATAGGAATATCAAATTGCAATTACAATGCAAGGATCTGTTTGACAAAAGAACCACTGCTAGGAAGTTTGAAGTTGATGATATAGTTTTAATGTGGAATGCCAGACTGGAGGAAAGAGGAAAACATGGAAAATTTGATCCTATCTGGATAGGCCCATACATAATTGATAGTAGGTGAGGTTTTGATTCATACATTTTAAAGGACTTGACTGGAAATATTTTAGAATTGTCAGTACATGGACAGTTCCTGAAGTTCTACTTTTCTCAAAGTATGAAAATCCATGAGTAAGTAAGCCTATATATATCCTTTCTATGTTTCAAGTTTCTTTAGGTTAGATTTCCTATTTTTTAGGTGGTCTTCTTTGATGAAATATTTTTCCATTAGTATACAAGAGAAAATAGTTTTGAACATGTAACTTCAACACTGAAAGACGGGTTTATAGTGCAACTTGACACAACAATTTAACAGAGGTCACCAAAAATGTTGAAGTGGAACCTGATGGAGTAACCCAAAAAATTAACCCAAAAAGTAGACAACAAAGTAACCCGAGATATAGTATATAGAGAAACCCGAGAGGAAATTCTACAGAGAATCCCGAGCACTAGTCTACCAAGAGATAGTTTTATTTTGAGAAATGTGGATCTGACTTACGTGTCAGATAAAACACTTAAGTTTTATATTTAGATTAAAGCTTAGCTTTAAATACATTCCTTGAGGGAAAATTAAAGTAATTGTAATTTTTTTAATCAATCTAACTTATTAAAAACATGTAAATTAGGAGATCAAGGTCAAGTTGTAAACCTTTGATCATAGAGTTAACATTGAAAAGTGTGAAACTTATTTATGTCAAATTCAATGTATAAATAGATGTGTAATCAATTAGAACAAGATGATGTGATGATGATTGTAGCCACATACACTTCTATGGATTAGAGATATATTTTTATACAAAGGGAAAACAAAAGATGAAATCATTTACCAATAACAAGATCCAAGGCTACTGAGAAAAACAAAGGTATAATTCAGTCACTATAGGTGATACATCATATTGTAATCTTTAATGGATCTTTAATAAGAAATTCTAGATTGCATATACTCAGGTCAATAAGTATTTTTTACTACATTCTAACAAGTGTAGAAAATTGAATAAATCCTTTAAGTAGGTGGATTTAACAATCCTTTGTAAATCTATTAACCGAGTGCACACTAAATAGTGTTGCTAAAGCTCTTAACAGAGTGGACCTTAACCAATCTAAACATGTTACTACTAACAAGGTAAGATCATCAGAAGTGATCAAAATTTTAAGGCCTGACCGACCCCTTCCATTATACAGATAGTGAAGTTTTGTGGGTTTCATCCCCACCACATTTTTTCCCTTCTAACAGGGGTTTTTTGTGTTACCAAATATTGTGTCATGGGTCATTACATTTCATGAATGTTTCTATGAATGTTTACATCCAAATTAAGTTTATGAATTGATATAACACGCATAAAGAAAGAATAGCACATATGGTCGGTAATGCAATGAGTTGACTACTAAAGGATTAAGGTTAATTGACTAACAATTTTAAGGGTACTTATTCACCCGTCCCCTCTTAGTACACACCATTCCATTATTCCAACAATTGGTATCAAAGAAAGGTCTCTTATACAAAATAGTTGAAGTCACTTGACAGAAAAGATAATAAAATAGAAAGGTATAAGCTAGACAAGAGTATTGAGAATCATAAGTTAGAGATATAGATCTTCTATGAATAATATAAAGAAGATAGAGTCATGATGAGAGAGCTACTAGATGAAAGAAAGGTAATGGAATCTCGCTGTAATGAAACAAACTATCATGAAGAAGAGATAGCTGATTTATTTGAGTCAACATGATCCACATCTAGAAATACATCAGACAAATCCAAAGGAAGCATTACAAGTCTAAATAAAATCAATCAACATCTGGCTAGACAAGTGAAATCACTGCAAATCAGTCAAGAGAGATATATGGTAAGAATGATTGAGGTTATGAATAGTGCTAGACAAGATGAGAAAGAAAGAACATTAGCTATTGATGATAGGAGGAAGATCAATGAAAACCTACAAGATAAAGACTCATAAATACAAATACTTAGTGAAGATCATCATGAGATCACCAATCAGATTATTCTTATGAGTCAGGAGGAAAACTAAATGAACATAGAAATAAATAGAAAGTTGGAAGCTATTGGTGAGCTAAGAGAAGAAAATGAAATATAGAAGCATGAAGTAAGAATTTAGAAACAACATAATGATATGATCAAGAGAGATGAAGAAAGTACAAAGAGAATGGATGATTTTCTAGATGGATAAAGAAGAGTTAACAAAAATACTAGATTAGGGTATACCGAGCATGGAGAATCACCATACCAAGATGATCCAAAAGATGTCTACTCAAATCTAGGACCAAGGCATCAGTCATGCAATCACTATGGAAAACTAGGCCACACATCAAATGTTTGCAGAAGAAAAATTAAAGGTATTCCTAAATCCACTTCTACATTCAATGGAAATTGTTATAACTATAAAAAGAAAGGAGATAAAGCATATGAATGTAAATCTAAGGTGAAATATCCAAAGAAGGAAATCTACATGGAAAAATATTTTCCTAATTACAAAATGCATGGGCACATATCTCTTGAATGCAGGAAGAAGAAAAATAAAGCATGGAAACCAAAAGAAAAAGAAAATAATTATCAACTGAAAAGAGTCGGTAACTCATATGTCTGGGATTACAACACATGGGAAAACTACACAGCATGTGGTAGATATGGACACATAGCTACAAACTACATGAGAAAATGGATGAGAAAGTCTAGAAGTTGGACTAACCCTGGAATGGCATGCTTACACTATCATAAAGTTGGTCATCTAAGGAAGGGCTGAAGAGACTGAGTGATAGAGACAAGCAATTTTCCCAATAGCAATACCATTGAAGACATCAAGAAGATGAGAAACAAAATGTGGAGGAAATCCTCAAACACTGATGATGCTGGACCAAGAAATACAATTAGTGACACCTTATCCAATGGATCTGGTGACATCACCACCCATCTAAGCTAAACAAGTAAGTATGGAGCTACACTATGCCAAGTTATATCTTACTTCAGTTCCATCATACAATGATAAATTTCCAAAATAGCATGATTAAAGATGCACTATGGTATTACTTGTTAAGAATTTGTGAATACAATCTCGTCAGTCAATATATAACAAGAATTGTTAGTGTACATATGAAAGCCAAGTTAAACAATGTAAACCAAGCACTGTCGTTAATCATGAAAAAAGCATTGAGGTCTTTGCCATGTACTGATCACCATCAGTAAACCTGTGAAAGGTTAAGTGAGTTGTCACTTATCCCAAGAAAAAAATTTGTGTGATACCTAAGAGACTCCGTCTTTGAACACTAAGAAGTGGGTAGAGAATTTATTGTACCACTTAGGGAATCATCTATAAAATGATAAAAAAGACCTCATTTCATTCACCAATGTTTGAGAGAAAAGAGTAGAGTGAAGCAGAGCAACAAAAGGAAAAAATATTGTAGAGAGATTCACAAGCACCCTCACACCTACTACAATAGATTCTGATCTTCAAATTCTACATCACAACAAGTGAGTAAATAGAATCACCGAGCTCATAGTTATTTTTACGGAAAAGCCCTAAATTCAAAAAATCATGCCAACCACATCCCGTGTAACCAAGATCAATAAATCCAAGGATAAAAAGGTTAATCTGATCAAGAAATCCACTTGTGAAGAACCTAAATACAAGTTCTATCTAGAGGTTGCTTTGCAACCTGACAACACTGGAGCATTCTCAAGCACACCACCTAGGGTTTTTCTTGTTGAGGTGTTCATGCATACATATATTGCAAGATCACTGAGATAGGAGATCTTGAGGTTGAGCAATGTTACAAGAAGCTTTGAACATACGGAACCATCAAAGATAAGAATAAACACATCAAAGTGAAAGGGCTAACAAATTCCCTAATATTCCCAAGGGAGTTTAAAATTGAGTGGATCTAGGTAGTGCTGAGCAGAGTGCATGACTGAAAGATGTGGCTAGATGAGACAAAATAGATCACTAGGGATTTTATACACGCTTTGACTAGTTACCCTATAACCAACAAGGTCAAGTTACTTAAACACCCTCCTCGCCCTGATATTGAGAAGATGACAGGTACAGAATGGGATGGAAGAAGATTGAAGGTAAATTCTATCAAATATCCTGAACTAAAATTTGGTGCATGTGTGCTAGTATACAAGATATTCCAAGCCAGAAGGATGAACAACATTGCATGTGGAGCATTTCACACTGCCCACAAGATTGTAAAGAATGGATTAGAGTTGGATCTATCTAAGCTTCTACTGAAGTAGTTAGATGAGAACTTGATGACAATAAGGTCTGCAAAGTCCAACTCATGTAAGTTTGGATCACTTCTAAAGTGCATGTTTTTCTACTTTCAAGACTTTTTTCCATCTATTGGTAACATCAACTGGGATACTACCAGACCAGTGACAATTCAAATAAGTGAATTCATCAAGTCACTACATGACAACTTTACATCTCTCATGGATGAATATTTCACTGGATTCAAGGATAAAATGCATAAAAGAATGAGGATACCATAACAACTGGTAGACAAATATAGGGCAGATATTTTTTTTATAGTGGACACCGATACCACCTTGATCAAATGAGTTGTACTGAGGACAACATGGTTAGCACCACTTGACTATGAGATCAACATAGATCAAGCCAGCAATGCTATTGAAGAATTGTTAAATGAACCATTTGAAAAGTCACAACCAATGTCTGGAACCTATGAAAAGGATAAGGAAAGAATAAATATCAGCCTAGTTGTGAAGAAGATCAACATAAAGAAGACCAAAATGGTCAAGACACTTGAAAAGAAGTTGTTTGTCAATGAATAAAAATCAGAACAACTAGACATCAAGGGATAGTCTCCCATCGGTGAAGGAGAAAAAATGAGTTACTCTGAATCAGTAGATTTTGATGCACCACCCCCTAAAGAAGCCAAGAACTACTGTTGCATTTCGGATAAGGAGTCAGACAAAAAAAATGCAAGTTCATCACTAGTTAAGCAAGGACAAGTGAGGACTTACAAGAGGAAGCCTCAAACTAGACAAACTTCAGAACCAAAGAGGAGAAAAATACTAATCCAAACAAAGGAAGATTTAAAGGACACCAAACAAGAGAACAACCTTGAAATAATAAAAATTCCTACTATAATTGATGAGATTGTTGCATCAATCATCAATTCAGGTTCAATAACTGGAATAATATTAGAAAATGGCTAACTCTGAATCCCGAGGATTAGAACAAGATAGAAGAAGCCATCATTAAAATAATGTGTAAATTCAAATATATTCCTATACATTTTTAAAATAAGATTCCATGAGAACTTCTAGATAGGTTATCAGCAAGGTGGGCATTCACATTGAATACTGAAAAATAGATAAGGGAAAGATCCCTAGTTTTTGTTATGCCACCCGAGTCCAAAATGGAAGAAATTGAATAAATGATGAAGTTACATTCAAAGTTCTCAACATAATTGAGCTTGAAAGAGAAAGTAAGGATACTTGGAGGAAAATGCTCAATGTACCTAAAGAGGACACAAGCCCTGAGAGAGTATTAGAACTCACCGAAAAGCCTCACAATGATGAAAATTAAGCTAAACTGACCCTAGAGCACATACTTATAAATGACACTAAGGATGACAATCAAGTTGAATTGAACACTAAGGCTAGTAAAGGAATGGATGACATTACTCAGATTTTGCAGGACACAACAGATGTCACAAACAAAGATGTAACAATAATAGATATCACTAAAGATCCTGCCAAAGAAGCATAGGAAGATGAATATTTTACTGTTACCTCCAAGAAACCCAAAGAACAAGACACAAAAATGGATGCTACACAAGTGAATATACTAAGACAAATTCCATTATTGATACAAGCTATCAATATAATGATAGAAACAAGCAATACAACACCAGAGCATGATGCAAACATACCCAAGGATAAGGGTGAAGAGGAACATAAAAACTCAACTGATGAACAAAATGTAACAAATGAATAATAGAAAGAAATAGATGGAGAAAAGAAAGATAAAGGTGAAGAAGACAAGTAAGGTGACGTCACTCCTAAGGATACCAAAGGAGAAGTTGCAAATAAAGAAAAGGTTGATGTGGAGATGTCCAGACCAAACTGACAAGTAGACACCGAGCAGGATCTAAAAGGAGCTACACCCCCAAAGCCTTAATCAAGCACATCAGACCAAGCAAAGGAACTTTCTATGGTACTACATATAGGTGCCTCCACTATGCTTTCAAAGAAAAAGAAGAACAATAACAAGAATCCAGTCACCCTGGATGAAATCAATGAAATGCCAGATTGTGATCTGAGGACATTGTATCCAGAGTCACTTACCAAGTATGCAGAACTTTGTAAAATGAAAGATATCCAATATAAGCTTAAGAAGGAGACCAAGGACTGACAAGTACTAGAGACAACTAATGAAATACTTCTACAGATTGTACTTGATATAGACATTGATAAAAATGCTTCTATCATTGATCAATTATCAGTTCTCACCAAAGCCATCACATCACAGAATGTGGATGCAAATAAGGCAATAGAAGAATGTGCCGAATAGAAATACCAATACAAATTGACAGAGAAAATCAGCCAAGAAGTGGTAGAGAACAAGGTAAATCTATTTGAAATATTAAATGATTTGGAACCAATCATTTTAGAAGCTCTAACCTTAATTCAAAATTTATGCACAATAGAGAAATTCACTAAGGAGAATAGTGAGAAGATTGCACAGATAGATGTAAATCCAAAATTCTAGTGCACAAGGTCTTAAAAACACTGACAATGAAATCAAGTTACATTATGAAAATATTATGGAAGCTAAAAGGTTAAGACTTGAGATTTTAGAGGCAGAATCAAAGTTCATAGATGAGGTAACCGAGCTTCGAGATCTACTCCTACCAAATCTTACACTACTGCAATAACATATAACATCAGCTAGATAATTGATTGCCACCCCAGAAATGTCTATGACAGAAAGAATATATGATATGCATGCAAGGATCACATTGGATATCATGACCCTTGACCACCTGAAAGAACAATGGGAGAAAATGATGGAAGACATGTAGAACTCCCACTCCCATATTTTTGAAAATTTGTATGTATTACACCTTTGTCCTTGTTATCAAAAAAGGGGGAAATCATATATGACAAAGAAAGATTGATATGGTAAAATGGGGAAATAATGAAAAAGGGGAAATAGTATAAATGCAAGTGTATATACATGTACATATACTATACCAGAGCATACACATAGGGGGAGTCATACTGACAAGGTGATGACATGGTGTCCATACTAAACATTTTAGTTTTGCACATATTAGTTTTTGATACTAATGTCAAAGGGGGAGATTGAAGACATATTTTTCCATTAGTATACAAGGGAAAACAATTTTGAATAGTCGGTAACTTGAACACCCAAAGATAGTCTATTAAACTACTATGTGCAACCTGACATAGTAGTTTAATAGACGTCACAAAAAATTTTAAAGTGGAACCCGATAGAGTATCCCGACAGAGGAAACCGACATATAGTATACAAAGCAACCCAAGAGGAAATTCTACAGAGCAACCTAAGCACCAGTCTACCAAGAGACATTTTTGTTTTGAGAAATGAGGATTTGACTTACATGTCAGATAAAAAACTTATGTTTTATATTTAGATTAAATATTACCTTTAAATACATTTGTTTAGGGAAAAGTAAATTAATTGCAATTGTTTTAATTATTCTAACTGATTAAAAACATGAAAACTAGGAGATCAAGGTCAAGTTGTAAATGTTTGATCATACAGTTAACATTGAAAAGCATGAAACTTATTTAGGTCAAATTCATTGTATAAATAGATGTGTAATCAAGAAGATCAAGATGATGTGATGATGATTGTATCCGTAGACACTTCTATGGATCAAAGATAGATTTTTAGGCAGAGGGACAACAAAAGATGAATTAGTGACCAAGAACAAGATGCAAGGCTACTGAGAAGAACAAAGGTATAATTAAATCACTATAGGTGATACATCATATTGTAATCTTTAATGGATCTGTAATCATCAATTGTAGATTACATATACTCAGGTCAATAAGTATTTTTTACTACATTCTAACAAGTGTAGTAAATAGAAGAAATCCTTTGAGAAGCTGGATTTAACAATCCTTTGTAAATCTCTTAACCGAGTGCACACTAAACAATGTGTTAGGAATTATAAAAAACAAGTAGAGAAAATGAAAGAATCCAAGTGTGAGTGCATGAAAGGAATTTACCAAGTTCACCAAGAGAGATAGAGAGGAATTTCTACAAAGTATCAAGCCAAAATATCATCAAAATGCTCCAAGAACCAAGACAAAAAGAGAAGGATTAAACCTTCTTTGATACCATGTTAGGAATTATAAAAAAGAAGTAGAGAAAAAGAAAGAATCCAAGTGTGATTGCATGAAAGGAATTTACCAAGTTCACCAAGAGAGATAGAGAGGAATTACTTCAAATTATCAAGCCAAAAGATCATCAAAATTCTCCAAGAACCAAGACAAGAACACAAGGATTTGAAAGGGGAAAAACAAGAAAAACCCCTTGTGAAGAATATGAATATGGTACAAGGCCTAAAGAATGAGAGCAATAATGTTAATACAATATTGAGAGAAAGATGAGAATGTGAGGAGAAGTGAGAAAAGAGAGAAGATTATTAAACAAGTGTGTGAGAAGCATCACTTAAATAGAGATGAGTGGAGGAGTTTTCATGTAACTCCCATGTTCTATGCATTCCACATTCACATTGTGTGTGTGCCAAATGTGAGATTCCTCTTAAGGAGGAATATCCAATTTCCTTATTAAATGAATTACAGAATTGTGACATGTCCTCCTAGTTGGACTAGAGGAAAAATACAAATAAGGATACCTTGGTTTATCCTTTAATTACATATTTTAAACCAAGGAAAGATTAAATTCTAACATAGTGTTCCTAAAGCTTTTAACAAAGTAGACCTTA
Organism: Thuja plicata; assembly: GCA_018584345.1. Taxonomy (NCBI): domain Eukaryota; kingdom Viridiplantae; phylum Streptophyta; class Pinopsida; order Cupressales; family Cupressaceae; genus Thuja; species Thuja plicata. Next base: position 3,291,167 of record MU227244.1, read on the forward strand.
ACCAGTCTAAACATGTTAAAAAGTGTCAGAAATGAGTTGAGTAATTAAGAGGGGAGGGATGAATAACTTACCACAAAAAAAAATCCAAGTCCCTTAGATTTCTTAAAAAAATTAGTCATTGTTGCTCAGTTAACACATATATTCTATTGTCACTCAGTTAACATAGCAAATCTTAAGATATTAACTGTGATTATCTTTAGAAATTAATTGTAGAAAAATAAACATAAGAAAATGAAATGTACAAAGATAACACCAAGATTTAATGTGGAAACCCAATACGGGAAAAACCACCAATTGCAACTAATCACTATTTTCAACTCTTCTAAAGTGAGCCATGTTAGGAGCCAACCCTTTCAAAGGTTACAATAACAAGTTGTTAGGTGTGACCCTTTCAGAGGATTTAATCACCTTGTAAGGAGTGGCCTTGTGAGAGGCCTTCAAACACTTCAATGTAGAAATGTAACCTTATGAGAGGATTTACAAAAGATTGTTAAGTCTACTTTCTTAAGAGATTTTGATCACTACTACAATTTTTAGAAAGTAACAATGGATTGAACTATCTTGATAAGAAATCATCTTTGCTGATTCAGATTTCTGTTCTAGATTAATTACATTATCCTCACTGGTCAAATTTTCTGTTGTAGTTCTTTGTGTTATGTCCTTAATTAGAATCCCATCTGATTTTTCCTTCACTCTTCATATCACAAACACATACACTTCCACACACTGTCTCCTATATATATATATATATATATATCCCTTGTCAAGTCGGCCTTAATATCCTTCCAAATAAATAATAAAACTCATGTATGTTGGCTACATATAACCAATTATCCATAAAATATAAATTCTTTTTAGTTGGCTGACACTAACTATTTTACTCAGTCAACACTGAAATCCTTCAACGCTCGACCAACACTGTAATGCCCAAGTGAACTTGGTTAGAACTAAAAATCACTTTGGTCCTCTTCAATGCATGAGAGTGCTTGGCATGAACTAACTATGCTCAGATAGGATTAGAAATTTGTGTAAACATCACTATACTTGTGTAAACATCAATGACAATACACAATTGAATAATTGTCATCAACAGTCTCCCTCTTTCACATTGATGGCAACACAACATGTCATGATAAAAGGAATTATAGAGCATAAGACATAAGAATGAAATTTGTATTAATGTCCTTAGCTTCACTCTGATTCTCATCCAATTTTATTAATGTCTTTAGCTTCATTCTGATTCTCATCCAAATACTCCCTTAATCACTGAAATATAGATTTCTCCCTCTTTCATTAATCTTTGTTTCTGATAAAGTTCTCCCTCTGTCATCAATCTCTCCATAAGTAATCTTTAGGATATACAGTAATCCCTCCCTCCATCAGTAATAATTATGACATACATTAATCTCTCCCTCTTTGACAACCAATTATAGAGACACCAACTGACATATCCAATCAAGTTGTAATGTACCTGTTTATACTGATTAAAGGTCTAAATATCCGCATCAACATGTTAAGTCAGCTCTATAGCTCAGTTGATGCATCACTAAACTATGTTTTAGTGAGCCTGATTTAGGGGAATTACCCCTAGCTTTCCTCTAAGATACAAAAATGCATCCTTAGGTAATGGTTTTGTGAATATGTCTGCAATTTGTTCTTTAGTATTCACATAGTCCAATGTCACTTCCTTGTCCTGAACCAATTCTCTTAGGAAATAATACTTTATTGCAATATGTTTAGTCTTAGTATGCATCACAGGGTTCTTTGAAATTTTAATAGCACTGGTATTGTCACAATATATAATAATTGGTTCTATGATTTCCACCTTCATACATGTCAACAACTGTTTGAACCATATTATATTTGAACAATTTACTGCTGCAACAACATACTATGCTTCTGTTGTAGATTGAGAAATAGAGTTTCATTTCTTTCTTTTCTAGGAGACTAACCTCTTGCCAAGAAACAATTATCCACCACTTGTGCTCTTAATGTCATCATAACTTCCATCCTAATAAACATCAGTAAAAGTCTTCAAATAAAATTTTCCTCCTTTATTATACCATAATACATAATCTTCAATACCCTTAAGATATCTCAGGATCCTTTTGATAGTCATCAAATTATTCTCTCTAAGATTAGTTGAAAACCTTGCAACAATACCAACTGCTAATCAAATATCTGGTCTAGTGTGAACAACAAATTGAAGTTTACCAATCATAGATCGGTAGGTAGTCTAGTTTACTTTCTTTTAATCATCATCCTTAGACAACCTATGTCTAGTAGGCATAGGGTTCCAACTAGTCTTGATTATTCCATCCCAAATTTTTTTAGTATCTATTTGATGTATTTAGACTGGGTAAAGTAGATACCATCCTTCATCTGATAAACTTGTAAACCAACAAAGAATTTGATTTCACCAAACATAAACATCTCAAATTCCTTACTCATAGCTCCTAAGAATTCTCTGCATAAGTCATCATATCTAGTAAAAAATATATCATCAAAAAATATTTTTGCTAATAGTATCTTCTTATGAGGTCCTCCTTTGATATACAAGCTACTATTGTCATTAGTTCTCTAAAATCCAATGCTTATCAAGTAACCATGTATTCTTTCATACCAGGCTCTAGGAGCTTGCTTCAGTTCATACAATGCTTTCTATAATTTGAAAACCATATTCCTTTTTTTAGGATCTACAAAACCTTTAGGTTTCTTAATATAGACTTCTTCTTCAAAAATTCCATTCAGGAATGTAGATTTTAATTCCATTTGATATATCTTGTATCCTTTGTGTGTAGCATATGCTAGAAGAGTTCTGACTCCTTCAAGTCTTGCAACAGGAGAAATTTTTAATCCATAATCAATACCCTCTTCTTAAGCCTATCCTTTATATACTAATCTTGCCTTATTTCTAGAAACTTCTCCTTTTCCATTCATCTTGTTTCTGAAAAACCCACTAAGTACCAATCACATTCTTATATTTTGGTCCAGGTACAATAGTTTGGGTTTTATTCTTTTCTATATGCTCAATTTCTTCATTCATTTCTTTGATCCATCTTTCATCATTCAATGCATCTATAATAGTTCTAGGTTCAATTTCACTAAGCAAACTTGTACCTTTAATTTTGTTCCTTATCATTACACCTTTTGTCTTATCTCCAATTATTTTTTTAGGTGCATGATGCCTTCTGACATATTTTGCAAGTACAAGATCCTTCCTTCTTAATTCTATGCTAGTTCCACTTTCTTCCCCATGCTCAAAATTTTTGTTTTGTTCTTTTGTCTAATACTCGGGTTCCACTGTCTGAGACTTGGGAAACTCTGTCTAGGAATCAGGTGCCTCTGTCTACAACTTGGTTCCCTCTATCTATGGTTCAGTCTCTTTAGTCTACGACTTAGTTTCCTCTACCATCAGCTCAGGTTGTACATGTTTCAACTTAGGTTAAACTATTTGAGTTTTTGCAGATGCATTCAATGGTTGACAGGGATGTTGTCCAATCATTATTGGTTGTCTTAGGTATATTATCAGGTTCATAATATACAAAGTTTTTGCAATCCTGAGGCTCTTTAATGCTCTATTCTTCACCTCTCTCTACAAACTCATCAATCCTTACATGCACATTTTCTATGACTTTATGAGTTGAAATATTCAAAAATTTATATACTTTTCTTTTACAGGAGTAGCCTATGAATATACCTTCATCACCTTCTACATCAAATTTTTCATTTCTTTCTTCCTTTAGGATGTAGCATTTACTTCCAAATACTTTGAAATAGAGAATATTAGGTTTATAGCCATACCATAATTCAAAATGTGTCTTCTTAGTACCTTTCTTTAGTTAAACTCGGTTCAAGGTGTGAATTGTAGTGCTAATGGCTTCCTTCCAGTATTTGGTAGCAACATTATTTTCAATCATCAAGGTTCTTGTACAATCCATAATGGATCTGTTCCTTATCTCTACTATATCATTTTTTTGTGGTGTACCTAGGGTAGATACTTGTCTTTTGATTCCTCTTTCATCATAGAGTTTCATTAGAAATGAATTCTCCTCCTCTGTCAGATCCTAAGCATTTGATTTTGTTTCCTATTTCTTTTTCAACTTTGGCTAGGTACCTTTTAAATTTCTGAAAGGCTTCTGATTTTTCTTTAAGAAACATAACGGTCATCATTCTGCAATGATCATCAAAAAATAGAATGAAATACTTCTCACCTGTGTAACTTGTTGTTCCAGTTGGTCCACATAAATCAGTATGTACCAATCCCAAAACTTCTTCTGTATTGTAGTTCTTTCTCTTGAAGCTATTTTTTCCCATCTTCCCAATTTGAAATTGTTTTCATATTTTGCTAGTTCAGGTTTCTTTAGAATAGGAATTCCTCTTACTCTTTTGTTCTTGCTTATGTTAACCAGGTTGTCAAATTTCACATGACATAGCCTTTTATTCCATAACCAACTTTATTCTAGTTGTGCAATAAAACATGAACTTTCATTGAGATCAAGATAAAATAGATTACCTTTAGTTTGTCTACCAGTTCCAACTAGTTTTCACTTACCATCCATGAGCTTGGCCTTACAATTCATGAATTCTACCTTGAAACCAATTTTATTCAGCTATTCCACACTTAGTAGATTGCACCTTAGTCCTACAACCCAATAACCATTATCACATTTGATTACTTCTATTAAAGAAATACAACCTTTAAATATAACATAGAAGGGTTCATCATTCCCAAAACTGACACTCCCACCATCATAGTGCTCAAGATGTTCAACTTTGGTTTTATCACCAGTCATGTGGTGAGAAAAACCACTATCAATTATGCAAGTGTCATTCTTACTGATATGAGAATATAGTGTTGTCTTTTCATTCTCTTCATTATCTGACTCATCCTTAATAGAAATATAAACCATTTGATCTTCATCTTCATCACTGTCAGAATCTTTATCAATTTAACAAGATTTCTTACCTTTGTCTTTGTAGATTTTGTAATCTTTCTTGCCTTTATACTTGTTGAAATTTTTCTCACCTTTGTCTTCCTTGTTTGGACATTTAGTAGAAATGTGACCAACCTCATCACATGAAAAGAAAATTAATGGTATTCTTGCTTTATATTGTCCCTTTCCTTTTGTATCTCTCCTTGCAAGTAATGCTTCAACAATTTATAGATCTTCATCATCAGATTCATCAACACTATCACTGTCAATTTGTTTTCCTTTCATCTTTCCAAGGTTTAATTTAGATTTCAATGTAGACTCAAGATTTCCAAGATTAGGAGATTTATAATCAATCTGTCTAGAGTTATACCATTACTGCATCTCATTTCTTGAATAGATGAAACTCTAATTGCATAGATAGGAAGTAAAGTTCTCAATACCTTACTAACCAATGTTGTGTCTTCAATTATTTCACTTGAAGCTTTGATGGAAATGACACTTTTCTTTATTATTTCACTATATTTTGTAATCTCCTCTCCTTCTTTCATTTTCATTTGATCAAATTGACCTCTGAGACTTTCTTCTTTAGCTCTCTTTACATTGACATCTCTTCCATGAATATCATGTAGTTTGTTCCACATATCAAAGGCAGTAGGGTAGTCCTTGACTTCATCAAATTTAGAATAGCTGAGTGCAAAGGTTATATCAATCATCATTATGTTGTGATGCTTCATGTCTATCATCTGATCCATAGTCAAAGGTCTCGGTGATTCCACATACCTATGGTCCAAGAATTGCAAACCAATATCTCCAGTGGTAGATAGATGTAGTCTCATCAAATCTTGCCATGCAACAAAATTGTCTTTGTTAAACTTCGGGTTCTCCCTTCTCTAAGAAATCTTTGATCATTATCTTAGGCCATAAAACCTTCCCTGTAAGAACCAAAATATATGATACCGATTGTTGGAAATGAGTTAGGTAACTGAGAGGGGAAGGGTGAACCAATTACCACAAAAATAAATCCAAGTCCCTTAGATGTCTTAAAAAAATTAGTCATTGTTTCTCAGTTAATAGAGATATTATACTGTCACTCAGTTAACATAGAAAATCTTAAGATATTAAATGTGATTATCTTTACTAATTAATTTCAAAAACATAAACCATAAAAAGAATGAAATGTACATAGATAACACCAAGGTTTAACGTGGAAATCCAATATGGGAAAAACCACAAATTGCAACTAGTCACTATTTTTCACCCTTGTGAAGTGAGCAGTGTTAGGAGCTAACCCTGTTAAAGGTTATGATAATACACTATTGGGTGTGGCCCTGTTAGAGGATTTAATCACCCTATAAGGAGTGGCCTTATGAGAGGTCTTCAAACACTTCAATGTAGAAATGTCACCTCATGAGAGGATTTATAAAAGAATATTAAGTCTACTCTTTTAAGATATTTTGATCACTGCTACAATTGTTAGAAAGTAATAATGGATTTACCTGTTTTGATAAGTAATTGCCTTTGTTGATTTAGATCTCTATTCTGGATTAATTACTTGATCCTCACTGATCAGATATTCTATTGCAGTTTGTAGTTTTCTATCCTTAATTAGAATCCCTTTTTATTTTGCCTTCACTCTTCATATCAAAAACACATACACTTCCACACACTATCTCTTATATTCAATCAAAACTTGACCTTATATATATATATATATATATTAAGCCTTGTCATGTGAGTCTTAATATCCTTCCAAATAAATAATAAAACTCATATATGTCGGCTACATATAACCAATCATCCATAAAATCTAACCTCATGTTAGTCGACTGACACTAACTATTTTACTCGGTCAACACTAAAATCCTTCAACGCTTGACCAACACTGTAATGCCTCAGTGAACTCAGTTAGATCTAAATATCACTTTGGTCCTCTTCAATGCCCAAGAGTGTTTGGCATGAACTGACTATGCTCAGGTAGGATTAGAGATTTGTGTAAACATCACTATACTTGTGTGAACATTAATGAAAATACACAATTGAATAATTGTCATCAACAATAATATCATGACAAGTGGTCAAACATGTAAGCCTTAATTGGCCCCTTCCATTCTGCAGATAGTGAAATGTTGTGGGTTTCATCCCCATCATAGTTTTTACCTTCTAGTAGGGGTTTTATGCATTACCAAATCTTGTGTCACGTGTCATTACATTTCATGAATGTTTCTATGAATTTTTACATGGAAATTAAGTTTACGAATTGATATAACATGCATAAAGATAGAATAACACATATGGTCGGTAATCCAAGGAATTTATTACTAAAGGATTAAGGTTAATTAACTAAAAATTTTAAAGGTTCCGATTCACCTCGCCCCTCTCAGTACACACTATTCCATTATTCCAACATGCTTATCCTAGAAAATATTGAATCCTTATCATGCTTGCAAGAGGCATACATCCCTAGATGGAGGTAGTGTTAGATCCATTAAAAACTATCATGGTTCTAGGCCTTCTTTCCTTTATCTACAAATGTTCCTGGTCTCTAGCTAAATCCCTAAGTCTTACTAAGTTAAAATATTGCCAAAAACCCTAAACCCTTAAGACTTGTAATGTTTTCATGTTACCTTTTCCGAGTCACTTAAATTTTATAACCCCATATGTTTTAATTAAAATTGTCTACGGGGCTAATTTATCAGTTAAATATTTAGGTTTTATGTGTTTTATATCCTGGCGGGGTTCTAATTTCTCCCTAAGTCTTAATTTTTAATGTCCATGATTCACTTTTTATCTTTTACATCTACCGAGAAAGTTAAATTCAATCCTACGACTGGCGCATAGCCTCAAACACAAAGATCAAGGTAGTTAACATTCAACACAGTGTGCCTAAGTGGCATGTGGAAGCTTGTGGGACTTGGCCGAAGATCAAGAAAATTTAATGAGTGATAAAGTCAAATTTTATCATGTGGTCAGCTCTTTTCCTTAAGGAGAAGATGAACGAAAGTTAGTGTTCAAGGCATCAGGCTTGGTGGCCACGTGTAAAGTGGTCGGAGCTTAAGACAGGGTAAATTTTGATCAAATCAGAAGAAGATCTATAGTTTTCACTTTGCCTTAAAGTGATGATGAATATTTTTACTATTCAAGGAATCATGACTGAGTGCCATGTATTCATGGCAAGGCTGGGCTATAATAAAAAATAATAAGGTAAAGTTCAGACAAGTTTCTTTTCATCATGCATTCGACACTTTTCCTCAAACACAAAGATGAAGGTAATTAATATTCAAGGCATTGTACATGGTTGCCACGTGTCCCTAGTGGGTCTTTCTTAGCCTTGAGAGTAAGGTAAAGAACGTTCAATTCATATCTAATCTTGTGGATGACATTTTTCCTTAAGGGTAAATTTATTGAGATCTAACGTTTGAGCCATTATTCCATGACAATATGTGGCATATGGCTGAGCCCTATTCAGTAGTAAGGAATCTAAAATGAAGATCACATTAATTTTCCTCAAGGCGATAGTACAAAGCCACAAAAGAAATATGATGGATGGATATTCTTTAAGGCATCACGCTCATGTGCCACATGTCCTTCCCACTTAAGTGGAACCTGCAGTTTCAAAGCCAAGGGTAAAGATAATGTGTAGTCAAGTTTGATAAGATCTAAAGGTGGGTGTAAATCCTTAAAGAAGAGATTCTTGTTAGATAGTATTTGAGGAATTGCACCCTTGCACCATGTATCCCATGTGGGTCTAGATCAGTGACAAGGTAATAAACGTAAAATATAGTTAGGTTAGTTTTCATCTAATGGTCATTGCAAAGCCCTAAAATGGAGATGCGAAGAGCTTAAGCTTCAAGGCATCACACCTATGTGCCACCTGTCCTCTTGTGTTTCTGGGGTCAGAGTAGGGGTAGGTTAAAAGGAAATTTGATTTAAATATATCATATCATAGGTATAAAGACTTAAGGGATACATGATCATGAGATTATTTTTGAGTCATTGCACCTATGCGACACCTAGAAGAATCTGATTTGAGTGCCCAGATGACATAAAGGGAATCTACAGTTTTGTTTTAAAATTAAGATGATTAACTCGAAGTCTGTTTCTGTGCCACCTGTAACCGTTATAACCAAATTTCAAATATTTAAATCTTATTTTGATAGGGTTTCATGGTGATCGATGGATATATTATCTTAAAGTGATTAATGGTGTGATCTAATATTATGGGTCGACTTTGCACAACTATTGAATAGTGCAAGGATTGAAATATTATATGGAAAGATATAGTCAAGACCAGAGTTGACATATGGGGTTTCTAAATCAGATGGATAACTATATGTAGTAACACCTAGTCTCTTCTATATTTATGTTGAGATTCTTTCCATATTATGCGTTGGCAATTATTAGACCCCAGAGTATTGTTTTCATATCCCAAGGTGTATGGTGACTGATATCAAATTACATTTTCTCAGATTGAAGAGAAAGATAGGGTTTCAGATTAATCATATGATTGAAATCTTTTAATTCTTGCATTTATTGGTTGTTAACCCTAACCCTAACTGGTCCAAAGCTTTTTTCCTTCTTGTTACCATAACTGATTTTTTAAGACCATTTAGTAGGGACTAGATAATTAGGTAAGTATAAAGCATTAGGCTTATACTTGTTTCTAGTCTAGGATATAGGAGATGTTTTTCAGATTGTATTGAGATAGAATATAAATTTGTATTCTCTTTTTCATATTCTCTTATTTTTTATTTCCTTGTCATATTGATTGAGGAACATGATTTCATTATACTTAATATAAGTTTTGTCATATTTTAAGTCTCTCCTTTGTGTTATTTTATGAGTTCTAAGTTTTTTTGGCTTATTGTATGAGTCTTGCTTATACATTTGTGTATTCCACAAGTCTTTGATCTTAGATCAAATTAAAATCCTTTGGATATTACATTTATTCTATTGGATTATTTACTTAAGGATCTTGTAGTGTGTAGTCTGAGAGATTTTATATTTATGGCTTTGAGTCTATACCAAATGGTTGTTTCAAGTTCAGTATTGTTTTTAGGATTTTACCCAATGGATAAGGAACTGATCCAAAACTAGTATATTCTATGAAGATATATGTCTTATAGGTTTGGCTATATTTTTTTGTGTATGTATAAATCATACCTTCACGAAATAAAGATGTTATCTATCAATTCTATAGAAATAATAATACAATTTAATCTAAGAATTGACAAATAAAGCATTTAACATCTCATGGATCTCTATCTAAGTGTGCTAATAGAGATCCCAGTCTTAATCTCTACTACTGACAACCCTCAAATGAGAATTTGTGTTTAATTATGCCTATTCTAGCTCACAACTCTGAAATTGCCAATGCAATTCATTCTATTATGATCTCAATTGCTCAAAATATACTAAAAAATGTTTATGATCTTGCTAAATTTCTCTATAATAAGGATGCAATTTCTCATGAATGTATAGGATATATGATGCTATCAAAATCGCTTCTATTTATAGGATTTTTCCAATTGTAGGGGGTAGATTCAATAGATCATAGTTAATCCTTGGGTAGGTGAGAGGCTTTGAGATGGTTTCAAACAGGGGTAAAATTTAAATGCTTGTCTCAAAGGTTGGGACAAAGGGACAAATTTGAGTGATTGAGATTGCAAATTAGGAGTGATCCATGTGCTTTTTGTTCTCAATTCTCATTGGTTTCTCAAATTTATGTTGAAGGATATTAGAATTTATTAAATTCAATCAATCAATTAATTTAGCCATGTAGGGGAATAGGTTCAATTTGATTTTTGATTTAAACTATACAATTAATTGATTAAAATAAATTATATAGTTTGATAAATCCCTTTAGGATTGTATTTAATCATTTGATGTCATTGTTTAATTGATCCTTTGATATTAAATGCTTTTGTCCAATTTGATTGATAAATGTCCATTAAAAATTGATTTGATCCATTTTGATGAAATTTAGAGCATTTGGCTGAGATTTGCAGATTTTCTTAATTAGAGAACACCTGCCCAGTTTTAGGTGTCTACAAATGCCCCTCTTTGAATTGATGCACAAAGCGCATTGATTCAAAGAAAATTGCATGCCCTGATCACTGATTTACTTGATTGATTGATACAAAACTAATCTGATAACGTGATTTGAAACTGATTTGAAACCCTAATCTGATAGATTGATTTGATAAGATGCAGAATGCCCCATTGATAATGTTTGAAATTTCAATGCCCCAGATTAAGATAATGATATGTGATGTAGATCATGATTTGATGCTATGATAATGCCCACTCAAAAATGAAAATAGATTGATGTCCAGATGGAAAAGATGACGAGACTAATAAAGAATAGATCCAATATGTTTTCATTTTTGAAAATATTTTATGATCTTGGAAACAAAACATGCCCTAGTGTGAAGAAAATACAGATTAGGTCAAACTAGGTCAAACTAGGTCAAAACTCTCTCCAAAATTAGGTTAAATATCTTAAATAGGTTGAAAAGCCCATTTTTACTATTCATTTTCACTTTTTACCTTAGATATTTTTCTCTGATCCTACTGAGATTGATAGCAAAGGTGGTCCCTATTAGAGAGCATCGGTTTGAATGAGGATGGCAGTATCAAAGACCCCTTACTATGGACCTCTGGTAAGTGGGTTTGAACCTCTTAGTGCATTTATTTCTTCCTTTTGATTAAATTTATTACATTTAATCATGCTTTCTAGGATAGATTAGGTCAAAGGATGCCTAGCATAGTTTAAATCATGACACCTAGACATGTAAAATGTCACATCTATGTAGTGAAATGATGCGTGTGCATAGAAAAAATCCATGTGGAGATTAGGTTAATATTTTCATTTCCTCAATAAAATTCCACCTACCAAACCCTAGGGTAAAAATGTCGCCTAGTATGTTTGAAATGCCCTGTGGGAGAATGAAATGATGTGTACACTGTAAAGTGACACCTCAGATAAACCAAATCACACATGTCATAATTTAAATAATGCTTAGCATGAAATGATGCGTAGACTATGCCAAGTGACTCCTACAATGAAATTTGATGAAAACCATATTTAGAAAGTACCAACTTCTTTTTGATTGATCGTCTGGATTACCAGATTGATTTCCAAGATAGATAGATGTGTGTTATTAATGCCTCCAAGTGTTTAGGATATTAGGATAATAATATAAATGGATGTTTGATTTTTCAATTTGATAGGATAGAAAACTGATTGATAGGATAATTTATCATATTAATCCTTTCTCAAGATCTAGAGTTAGGAATAATAAGTTGATGTGCTCAAAGAGAAAAGTATTGATTTAATTGGTTTGATTGACTTGAAATGGTCTACTTATACAATGATACTGATATGATTCACTTGTTTACAAAATAGGCATGGTTTTGTAATTTGTACATATGAAATCTAGCTTCGTGGATCCTTGATATATCCGATGAGTTGATGGGTCCAGAGTTACTTGTTGTAGGGCGGTCTGGATTGAGTTTACTTATTGAGCTTCCTTAGTTCCAGCTGAACTGGGGTTTACTTATAGCTATGGCAAAGCATTGGCACTCTAACCATAATACTCTCCACCTTCAACTCAGTGAGATGATGATCACTCCCAAGGATGTTTATAGATTGATATGTGTCCTGACTCGAGTTGAGTGGGTTTATTATGATCTGGTTTATGATGGTAGTGTATGTAGAGGCATGTTTGATGATGACATGATCAGAGATGACACTATCACATGGGTACACTTTGCTTCATTCCCCACTTTTCTAGCAGTATTAGGTGTAGTAATAGGAGGATTACTTATACCTAATAGATGAGGTTGTGGTCTCTCAATTGGATTCAGTCGGATCTTGGAGGACTTGATTTCACATCCTTGGGAGTTTGATTAGGGTTCCTAGGTGTTCACATAGTTATATCCTAATTTTCATGAGGTTGTATATTAGGCGAGTGCAACTTTATCAGCAAGAGATATATTATTACAGTTAAGGACCTGGGAGCACATCCCTATGACGAGACCTATAGCAGCTTGAGTATGAGGTTAAGGATGGCCTTATGTCATTTTATCTGATGGGATAGTTGTCCAGCATTGTCTAGGAAAGGTTTAGTATTGGCGTCATACTATTCATGATACAGATTAGGTCATTTGGAGACCTTACCTTGGATGTGAGGGATGGACATAGGATGATGATGAGCTTCCATATATGTTTTCCCCTTGGTGGATGATTGGTCGATCACCACTTGTTATCAAGAAATTTTGCTTTGGTAGGTTGCTAAGATAGTATGATAGAGTACAGGATAGGCCTCAGGGTATGGCATTATATGAACATGTACAAGAAGAGAGATCCATGTGGGGAGATCAGATTGATTATGAGTATGCATGCATAGAGATTGATAGATTGGTGTTCGTCTGATGGGACATGTTAGATCATGTTGCTAATGTTAGGATGTCTATGGATTATAGAGAGTGGTTTGATCACAATAGATTTAAAAGATTTATTGGTAGTGTTCTATTGTGATCACTCCCCCTAAGGAGTAGATCCATACATCAATTCAATAGAATGATATAGCTCTGAGATGCACTAGACTGATGCACTTCTACGTCATTTAATTACCACTGGGAGGGGCCACCACCCCAATCATGCCTCTAAGATATTCAAAAGCATCTTTTGGAAAAGGTTTAGTAAATATATCTGCTATCTTTTCCTTTGTGCTAATATACTCCAACTTAATCTCTTTATCTGCTATCTTCTCCCTCAAGAAATGATACTTGATAGAAATATATTTAGTCTTTGAATACATTACAAGATTCTTTGACATATTCACTGTGCTAGTGCTATCACAATGGATAGTCATTAGATGTTTGAAAATTATTCCAATGTCCTCCAGTATTTTTTTCTTCCAAACAACTTATGTAGAGTTTATTGCATTAGCAACATACTCTGACTCAGCAGTACATTAAGCAATACAATTCAGCTTCTTTCTCAACCAAGAAAATAATCTTTTTCCAATGAAAAATGAACCACCACTTATACTCTTCCTATCATCCACATTACCTTCCCAATAAACATCAGTATAAGCTTCCAAAGTAAAATATTTTGATTTTCATACCATAATAAAAAAAATTCATACTATTTTCATACATTTTTCACAGGAGAAAAATGTGTCTCTTTAGGATATGCCTGATATCTAGCCATAATTCTATCTTCATTGCTAATATCTGGTCTAGTGTGAGTTAGATATTGTAGACCTCCAATCATTGATTTGTACATTTTATGAACAACACTTTGAGTCTCATCACTATTAATCAGTTTGTTTCCAGTCACCATAGGTGTCCGAACAGGTTTACAATCTTCCATTCCAAAACATTTCAACATTTCCCTAAGATACTTGGTCTGAGATATAAAAATTCCATTCTTGCTCTGATTAATTGGCAAACCAACAAAAAATTTCATCTCACCAGTCATTGACATATCAAATTCATTTTCCATTTCTTTAGCAAACATCTTACTCATCTTATCATTGCCTCCAAAAATGATATCATCCAACAATTCATCAAATGCTCCAAACTTTACTCTAGAAAAGACAACCCTAGTCACAACAGAAAGCACAAAGAATGAAATCATAACAGAAAGTACATTGAACCTTTCACCATAATATGATCTTGTTCTTTAGGATCACACAGATCTGTATGTACCAGATCCAACCTTTCTTTTGTTGAATAAGATTTTCTTTTAAATGTGCTTCTAGTATGCTTCCCCACAACACACTCTCTACACATAGTGTTATATGGCTCTAAAATTTTAGTTATATCTCTTACTACTTTTGTCATACTTTCCTTCACAATGTTATCAAAGTATTATTCCAAGTCTTAATATTTGTCCTTATATTTTATTTCTAGAGTCACCATGTTTTTTTTTGTGAATCTCAAAGTTGCTTAAGTCCTCATGTTCAAATTCTTAGTGAAAGGGTCCCCCCTATGGTTCATCTATGTTTGTGAAAATAGGAAAATAATTTGCTAATTTGTTTCTTTAATAGGTTTTAATAGGTTTGAACAGTCTTGAACAACCTTGAACTTAGTTCAAGAGTGTTCAAGAGTGTTCAAGCTTGTTCATGATTTTATGAAGCGGTAGTAGGTGAATAGCATTATCACTAAAAAGGTGTCTCATGATCATGATCTTTAGAGTTTTTGATTAATCGATGTTGGGAATCAGTATTGGTGAACACATAAGAACACCCTTGAACTTGGTTCATTCGTGTTCAAGAGTGTTCAACGATTTCAAAAAAGTGACATGTAGCAAAAGTAAAGGACTACCATCATCATTTTAGTTTTGGACCCTACATAGAAAAGGATTTTAATGAAGGAAGGTATTGGTGGCTATTAAACGTGTCTGATATGTTGAATTAATGAGGAATTTGTGTGGTATAAAAGTTTGCACAAGTGGCACTAAATGATTGCGTGTGTGAACGGTCAATTTATTCTCCGAGATTTTATTGCCTTAATGATGGTCAATGAATTACCAAATCCATGGTATTTCTTACTAAAACCCTTCTTAGCATTCATTATTTTTTTGAAATATTGTCGCTGTCCATATGCCTGAAGATTGAAGGTAAGGGTTTTTGGAGCTCCAGTTGTAGAAATTTCCACAGTGATTAAGGTAAGTCAGGCTGCCATTCCTACAGTGTTTAAATTTAAGAGCTTGTGAAATTTATGAGAGTTTCTATAACAATTCTCAGTCTATTCTTGCAAGAATGAAGTCTGCATTCCATTTGTTTGGAAGTGTGTCTAGTTTGGTATGTAAAAATCCTATTGTAATAGACAGATTTAGAGGGATATGATGTAGAAGAAATAGTTGATAGGCTCACTACATTTTTTGAAGAGAGTGTCCCTTATGTTGAAATTTTAAGTAGTGGGTTGTGTGTAGCCGCTTGCTTTCCTCCTACAGTGGTATGTCCTGAACTTGTCCATGAGTGTATCTGACACTATGAACAGTGAACTGAATCAATTCTCAAAAGAAATGGTGAGGTATTAATGGTTATGAATAGAGGAAATGTCACTTTAGCTTTCCAAATCCAAGAGAAAACTTTTTCCGCCTTCTCTCCTACACAATCCCTTATTAAGTTCAAACCAAATGCTGATGCAAACTGTACCACAATAGCCAAGCACTGGTTATTAAATGCTCAAAGGGGAGGTTCCCACTTACCCAAAAAGCTCAAAAGAAGTCATGTGAATCCATACATTAGTGATATTATGGTGATGTTCCATAGAGTCAGAGAGTCACCTGAGGCGTTCTTATTTTCAGATTGGTTGTTCTGTTATGTATAGATTGTTTTAGAGGGAAGACACAAGTTGGGTTGGGTAGAATTAATTGCATAATCTATGAGAGAACAACTGAATAATTCCAAACTCACTGGATGTAGCTTTTTCATGTCTTCTTATCTGATGTACTATCTATCCTATAGTAGGATATGGGATGGTATGTTTCATGAGCCTTGGATAGATCTGGGATATGTGTTTTTGAGTATTTTCCTATTCTTTGTAAAGACAATGTGATTCAGAACTATAGAAGGGTACATGATACCTTTATGGGTAAGATTTGGTTCGAGATTTCTAGGGATTCAACCAAGAGAATGAGTTCAGAAGCTCAGCAATTTGTGACAAGATTTTGGAGTTTTTATATTCAGTTCCCTAGGTTCTCTTATATTAGAATTGGTGGTTTTGAAGATGCCCCTACAAAATTACCTAGGTATGCCTGTGATTGTTTCATCCTTGCAGAAGTCTATAGATAGCTTGTTATTGTGCTTAAATTTTTTCTCCCTAAGGAAGGATGGGAGAAAATCTTCCCATTACAACTAGGTAGGTTTTCATGCCTGACTATTAAAGATGAAATAAGTATTGGAAGTGACCTTGGTCATTTTGATTTTAAGTATTACAAAGAGAGAACAGGATTTGATAATAAAAACTTTGCTAGCAGGAACATAGGCCTTAGATCTCACATGTTTCCAGTTCTCGATCTAGAGGATTTCTAGGAAGACTGTGCAAATGAGTCCCAAGTCATGAAGAGAGGTCATAGTAGACTCTGCATATCTCAAATTATGTCCATGAGATTGGAGTTCAGCATAGAGGGGGTCATAGATGATGGTTCCAACTTAGTTGAACCCAGATTGAAAAGACTCCTAGACACTGAAGAGATAGATATTGATTGGTCAAGAGAGGAGGAAGACGACATTAAGTGCATGACACAACATGTACTCAAATTAACTAAAGAATGGCTACAGAAAAAAAAGAGAACAGTCTAGTCCTAAAATAATTAGAGTTAAAACTTGAATTTTATTTTCCTCCCCCTCTATTTCTAATTCTCCTAAACCATCTGGTAATGCAGGTTCCTCTGATAAGAAGTAGAAGAAGGATCCCAGAAAAAATCTATTGCAGAGCTTTCCCCTGTGGTCTCCCCTCAGCAAATTACTAGATTGAGATCCTGATCATAGAAAAAGTGAAATATGACTCAGGAACATACAGAAACAGTCAATTTGGAGGATGAAAAATTTGGAGATTTAAACTACCAAATTGGAGAAGATGAGAAAATCAGGAAAGATCTCTTTGATCTTGATGATGTAACTCTAGATTTAATGGACACCCCTGCTAAAGCTAGTCCCCAGCCAGTAGCAGAAAATGATACCCCAAAATGGTTAAATTCTTTAGTTAATAAGAAATGGAGTTTGACTCCTGTATCTATTCCGGTGTAGGATATAGTCAGTAAGTATGCTCAAAAGACTCTAGAGGCCAAGAAAGTGAAGAGTACAACATGGATGTTTATTGATACTAAAATTGGGAAGTGGACAGCTGAGGTAGCTACCTACAGACTGAAAGAAGAAAAGAAGGATGTTGCAGTTGAAGCTTTTGAAGTAGCTAAAATTGAGTTAGGGACTATGGACAGAGCAGGGAAGAATCATCTTTTCAAGGAAACCGCCCAACAGATGTTGATCACATCAGTGCAAGATAGTAAGGAAAAGAAAGAATTGAAGCAAACCATTGTCTCACTCTCTCAATTCATAAATACTTTTTGTGACTTTTATGCCACCCCACTATCTCAATCATCACAGGTATTCAACCCCAACTCTGCAGAATGTAAAACGCTGCTGAATCAAGTTCAGAGGGGTCAAACTTTGGTCTCTTCAGTTAATGAGTGGATGTCCCAAGTGCTTAACAATGGCAGGCAATACATCAAAGATTTGCACTCAGTTCTTCATGACACCGAGGAAGTAATGGGAGAATTGCAAGCCCAATGCCAGGTATGGAATAAAGAGGAGGAAAAATGGGTGTCAGTAATGACAAAGTTCATGTAGATAGAGAGGCATGGTTTTAATAAATTCTGCATTGAAAAGTTCCTAAAAGATGTCGAAGAGTCCCTTTTCTTCATCCTTAGAAAGAATATTAGTTGGCGCATCACTCTCATAAGGGGCACTATTGCAGAAAACAAAGAATATGAAACCGAAGCTAAGCAGATTCAAAAAGCTGCCCTAAACGAGTTGAAAGTGATTAATTTCACTTATACATACCCATCAGTTTTTGGTGAGCAAGAATTAAAGGCCACTCTAGATGCTTTCGACTCGGCAATAAAGACTATCAAGGAAAAGATTATTCCTAAAGCCTCTGACTTAACTCAGATAGAAAGGATTGAACCTATGTTGTATTTGTGTGTGGATCAGTCATCCAATGTCATTGAAAAGGTGAAGAAATTGAGGTGGAGCAAAGACGCCTCTATGGCTCAGATCATAAATTCTAAGATCCCATATCTATCACTCGCCAAAAAGCTGGTTTAAGAATATAAAGAATGGAAACCTGCTCAATCATTTACCAAAGAAGAAGTGAGTCCAGCAGGGAGCGAGGATCATGTTGTTGATAAGGATCTGGATTTGGTTATTTAGTTTTACTAGATTAACATGCAAACTTTGAAGCATGTGTGTTCTCTTTTTCATGGTTTAGTTATTAAACTGATTGCCCAAGAGGTCGTGTTTTTTGGGAGACTTCTCGGTGCTCTGATACTATTTATTTTAGCTGTTGAAAATTTTAAAGGGTTCAAAAAAACTTATGGCTGATAGATAATAAATTTTGATAGTAATAGTTTGGATTATTGAATCTTATGAAAAGAATATATTTCAGGCAATTATCTGTGTAGTGATTTCTAAAATATATTACAGTAAGGTTATTGAATCTATGTTATTTGAAAACTAAAAGAAAAGTGTCATGTATGGACATCTTGTTTATATATATATATATATATATATATATATATATATATATTAGTTCATAACATCAAAATTCTAGATTTTATCTACTTTTTGTTATCTTTGGGCTAAGAAGTTGTTTAAATTTCATGAAATGCAATCGTGGAAGTAACTGTGTTTTCTTCCTACTCATTATTCAGTTTTATTTCCTTCATATTTGTTTAGTAGCATATCATAAATGAATGATACTACAACCTTTATAAGCTTTCAGATTAAAAGCTAACTGATTGAACTGTTATCCCATTTCCTTGAATATCATAATAGGGAGTTGTACCTATTATAAAATTCAAAGGGAAGTGATCATAAAAGATATTCACCCATCTGTTGGAGATAGTTTGTCTTTTAAGGGTGATAGAGTAAACTTAAAAGGATTTTTGTAGAAAGACAAATCTGTTCACCAATAGATTTTTGGTGACTCTACTGGGAAGTGCTTACAGTGTAGACCTATTTTTAAATGCTTTCTTTTATGAAAAAGATATGGTCCTACCAGCTATGGTGATACCAAACCTAGAGGAGCAAGCTCCTGTTATTCAACTAGATCTTAACTTCCAAAACACCCAAGAGGATTTAATCTCTAATTTGAACATTGTTGCTTGGAATTTAAAAACTAGCTATCACTAGTATCAACAAGTTCTCCTAGTTTTAGAAGAAGAGGAAGATATAGGAGAGTGGCTGAGAGGGCTCCCAATTGTCCAAGAGGCACAAATTATTAATAGAGTTTCTCAGAGGCAATAAAATAATATAATACTAAATTCTTGACCATATACTAGGGCCTAGAGGAAGGAGGGTATCTTTGATGCTTTTTATGAGCGTTTGCAAAATCTTCACTTTTTGACCTCTTCCATTTTAAAACCCAAAGCCAAGAGTAGACCTTCTTCCCCTCCTAAAGCTTCTTCTAATTTTTCCCCATCCTCTAGTGTTTGGCAAGCCTTAACTTTGTCTAGTATTCAAGCACCACCATTAGTAACAATTTTTCCAAGTGTAGTTATGGCTCAGCCATGGGGTGCATCAGTTGGTCCTTTAAATTTAGGAGCTCATCATCCTCTCCCTAAAGGTATTAAAGAAGTCTTGCCTACATTCTCCAGAGATGGAAAAGTATCAGTAGATGAGAACTTGAATGCATTCAATGTGGCTACTGCCATTTTGACAGTGCAACATGAAGATGTAGTCGTTAATCTCTTTTATCAATCCCTCCCAGAAGGAGCTACAGAATGGTTTGGTCATTTTCTAGTCGGGTCTATTACAAATTGGAAAACCATGAAGAATGCATTCAAAGGATGTTTTAAAGGGGCTGATGATGAACATTCCCTGCTAGCACAATTAACACAAATGAAGAAAGAGATTCATAAGCCAATGAGAGACTATGTGGCTAGATATAACAAAGTTATCCATAGAATTCCTACTGCTAAAAGACCGACACCAAAAAATCAACAATGTTTCCTTGTAAACTCTATGCCTCCGAACATAGGTTTTCACTTAAGGAGTAGGCTAGTTGATTTAGCTATTGCCCAAGGATAGGACACTGAGTTAGAAGATGACCTTATTACAGCCGAGAAATGGAGAAAAGATGTAAAGAATTCTCACTCTCAACATTCTACTTCTGCTCCTACAGATCTAGTTTTTCAAAGACTCATGAATGGTGTAATTGCCTTGAAAAGGAAGTTACCAAAACAAGGATCTTCATTTCCTTCCCCTTATCAATATATCAGTCAAAAGTAGCCTAATCAATGGCACAAAAAAACCCCTTTTTTCCTTCTAATAAACTAAGACTCTTGCTGGAAGCTTCACCAAAAGAGGCTATCATGTGTTCTTTTCACCTGACAATAGATCATGATGGTAATTCTTGCCCGGATATGCAGAGACATGTACAAATGGAAGCCACCAAAGATGTGTTAGGAGAATGTACTGTAGAAGAGCTCCCTCGAGATAGACCTGGTGACTCTGGCTCATACTTTTTAGAATACAAATTTGACTCAGAAAGAGGAGATATTCTGGTCACCCTTGGGGATCCTACTGTATGTGATAAAAACCTACCTACAAGGGACAACACTAAAACATGCAAACATCAAGATTAACCATTAAACAAGATTCAAAAAGGGTTAGCATATTTAAAATGAAATCCCAAAACAAGTATTTAAACCACAACCTCCGATGAGCCAAACAAGGGCACCCAATGCCTTGTTGATTTGCTCTCCCAACACAATAACTTAATCCCACTATTTGATCCAAAAATGCAACTAAAAGAGTGAAAAGCTTCAAGAACAAGTATGAAGAACTTGTCTCAAAGCCATCACAAATGATGAGATGGATGCAATATTAATCTAGATTGATATGCAAAATGAACAAACTATCTAAGATTCATTCCATTATCCTAGCATGTGATTTCTAGATTCAAAATGCAAGAAACATGAACTAACATTGATATTATTATGAAAATGCTAAGTGCTTC
>MU227244.1:3326186-3336538 GCA_018584345.1 Thuja plicata
ATTATTAAGAGGAATAGGTAGGGTAGGGTAGGAATAGAGTAGGTTGCTAGGTAGGATTAATAGGTTTTATTAATTTTAATCCAAATTAAATTGAATTAATTATGGTTTAGAAGAATATTAGAAATGTTCAAGGGAATAAATAAATTTAAAATTTATTTAAAAGGGGATTTATGGAGGGTAATGTATTAATAAGATTAATACATTAAGAAGAGTAGTATTTAAATTAAATTCAAATACTAAAGGAAGTGAATCATATTTAACTAAATAAATTTAATTAAATAGATAGAAGAATATAACAGATATAATTAATTAAAATTAATTATAGTGTTATGAGAATATTAATTAAATTAATATAGGGACGAATTTGGACATCTACACCTACTTGTGTCATGCTCACTCAAAATCAAAAGTCTTCAAAGAACACTCCAACATCATCCAGTGCTTTCCACAAGACTCGAGATCTTGTAAGTGATTCTTCTTCTCCTAGTATTTGGACTCTTGATGTTAAGGTTGTGCAAAAGATTCTAGCATGCCCTGTTTTGATATTGTAGAATTTTGAAAGTCTTCTGCTATCCAAATCTCTCCTGTGGAATATCTGAGATTAAATCCCAAAGAACTAGATAAGTTGGTTAAGTATGTCAAAGGTGACCTTCCGATTTCATATCAATCTAATCAGTGCACTGTTGATCAAATTGATGACCCAGTTGACATTCCCACAGTTGTTTCACTATTTGTTATGATTCAGAGCAACACTGCTATCACTCCTACCTCAGAATTGAAATGTGAATTTGATGAAATTAGGAAGCCTGACCCCTTTTATATTTCTCTACTCCTTAATAGCCTTAAACTGAGTAATTTCATTATAGACTTAGGTGACTCTGATAACATTATGCCTTCATTTTTTGCCAAAGCTTTAGGTTTAACCATCACTAAAACTTTTGGGAGGTGCTATTCTATGGACGGGAAACAGGTGCCCTTAATAGGTCAAGTTAAAGATGCTCAAGCTATTTTAGCCACTTATCTTGATAAGAGACTCAACTTAACCATTTTAGTAGCAGATATACTTGCAAGCTATAGTATGTTCTTGAGTAGGACTTTGTGCAGAGACCTGGGCGGAGAAATAAAGATGGATTGGTCAGAAGTTGTTATCCCTATTGGAAAGAAAAAGGTCAAAATGGAACCTGAAGCTAAAAATAAATACACTGTAATTCCATCCGATAATCCTAAGGCATAAATCCTATTCCAAGACTGTGTGTTTGGTAATTACATGATTTTATCAGATGAAGCCTCTCCTATTTGTGAAGAATTTGGTGAAAAGGAGCAGATTTGGTTGATGGAATTTGATGGTAGTTGTGCTACTACAGGTTTGGGGGCTGGTGTTGTCTTTAAAGGGCCAGATGATCAATATATCCCTTTCTCTTTCAAATTGGATTTTAAAAATACTAATAATACTACCAAATATGAGCCTCTGTTATTAGGGTTACGAGAGGCAAAGACACTGGGAATCAAGGCACTTGTTGTGAAAGGTGACACTGAACTTATCATTAAACAAGTGAAGGGTTAATTTACAGTAAAAATGAGCACCTAAAACATTACAGAAATTTAGTGTGGGATGATGTTAATTCTTTTGAAGCTTTTTCCATAGAATTCATTCCCAGGAGTCTCAATACAAGAGCTGATTCCCTAGCTGTATCAATGTCTCTACTACTCCCTCACCCAGACTTTAAAATAGAGACATATAGGGTTGAGATGATATATAGACTGACTGTCCTAGATAACATTGAACACCTACAATTTTTTGAAGATGATGCCTGGATTAAAGATTTCATGGTGTGTATAGAAGTTTTCTCATCCACATACTTTGAAGGAATGAATGAAGACAGTGAAAGGTCTAATCCTGAATTATTACCTGAAGAAGAAGTTATCCAGTTGAAGAGCAACAAAATTCCCAAAGGTTTGGTTTCCTTAGAGAACTTGTTTTCTCAAAAAGATGATAGTTTCATTTCAAGAAAAAACTCTCAGTCAGATGTGCAAAAATAATATGAAAAGGTGAATATTGTCACTATAGTCAGACCTAGGTGGATATCTATAGGTAAGACTTTGTCTATTCAAGAGAAGAAAAACCTTCAGATCTTGTTAACAGCCTACACTAATGTTTTTTTTTTGGGATTATAGTGACCTTAAAGATTTTCAGAAAGGGAAATTTAGCCATCATATTCCTCTTAAACTTGAATCAAATCCTTTCAGACAAAAACTTCGTAGTTACAATCCTAAAGTTTCTAAAGCAATTCTAAAGGAAGTTGACAAAATGCTAAAAGCTAGAATCAGCTACCCTATTCATCACTCAACTTGGATTGCAAATATTGTCCCTGTCAGAAAAAATAATGGTGAAATATGGATCTGTGTGGATTTCCAAAATTTAAATCAGGCCATACTAAAAGATAATTATGCCCTGCCCAAAATGGAACATGTTTTACAGGCGGTTGCCGGATCAGAAATGATGTCTCTACTTGATGGGTTTTCTGGATATAATCAGGTGAGTGTGTCTGATGAAGATAAATAGAAGAATTCTTTTACCATGCCATGGGGAACATTTTCTTATAATAGAATGCCCTTTGGATTGATTAATGCAGGGGAAACTTTCCAAAGGGCAATGAATTCATCCTTTGCTGATTTAAAAAATAGAATAGTAATTTACCTTGATGATTTGACTGTGTACTCCAAAAGAAGGAAACATCATGTCCAAGATCTCAAATCAGTCCTACAGAGGTGTAGAGACCATGGCATATCTCTTAATCCTAAAAAATCAGTTTTTGGTGTGACTAAGGGAAATTTGTTGGGGCATATTGTATCCAAAGAAGGGATTAGGATCGATTCTAAAAGAGTAAAGGCCATTCAGAAAATTAGTTTACCTTCAACCAGAATAGGAGTCAAATATTTCTTTGGCTAGATTAACTTCTTGAGAGATTTTATCCCAGATTTTTCTGAGTTAACAAGACACATAGTGGGAATGATGAGTGAAAAATATCCCTTTAAATGGACAAAAGAAGGTAGAAAAGATTTTGGAGCAATCAAAACTACTATAGCAAATGCCCCATCTCTAGTTTACCCTGACTACAAAAAAGATTTCATAATTTATTGTTATGCTTCTGAGCACACTTTGTCAGGAATTCTAACTCAGAAGGATGTTTCAGGGAATGAGGCACCTATTGCTTTCATGAGTACACCATTAAAAAAACATGAACTAAAATATTCCCCCATTGAGAAGAAAGCCTTTGTTGTAGTGAATCAATTAAGCAATTTAGATTATATATCCTTCATTCTCATTCCATAGTGTTTGTTCCTGATTCAGTAGTGAAAGCGCTTTTCACACAATAAGAAATAGCCATGAACAAGAGAGCAGCATGGGTGATGAAGATTTAGGAATATGACTTGACAATAAAACCCACCAAACTTGTCAAGGGTAGGGGGCTATGTAAATTTATTACAGAAAATTTAAGTCATCATGAAAATCTAGAATGTGAAACATCTCAAGTATTGTTCATTATTTTGACAGATTCCTGGTTCTGTGACATTGCTTATTTCTTGACTTATGGAGAATGTCCACAAAGACTATCGCCTAAAGAGAAATGGACTCTGAGACTACAAGTTGCAAAGTATGTAATATGGCAAGGTGTATTGTATAAAAGAGGCCTTCATGGTACATTTCTAAGATGTGTGGATAAAAGTCAGCAGTTACAGTTGCTTAAAACCTTTCATGAAGGGGCCTGTAGAGGTCATTTCTCATCTACTGTGATGACATTCAAAATTATTTGAAATTTTTTCTACTGGCTAGTAATGTTCAAAGATGCTTATGCATTCGTCAGGAACTGTGAGAAATGCCAGTTATTCTCTGGAAGACCCCAATTAGCTGCCTTGCATTTGAGACCAGTTGTGATAAGTGAACCATTCAAGCAATGAGAATTGATTTCATCAGTCCTATCAATCCTCAGTCAAGTGCAGGTCATGCTTACATCCTAACAGTGACTGACTACTTCACTAAGTGGGTCGAGGCCATTCCAACCAAGAAGGCTAATTCTCAGGTGGTATGTGATTTCTTAAAAGATAATATTTTGGTACGTTTTGGAGTACCTCAAAAAGTTGTAGCTGATAATGCCACTTACTTCTCTTCATAGGAGCTTTCCCTTTTCTATTTTGATCATAATATCTCTTTGGCTTATTCATCAGATTATTTCCCCCAAGGAAATGGGCAGGCCGAGTCAAGTAATAAAAATTTGATAATGATCATGAAAAAGTTAATGGATGATAGTGGAAAGAATTGGCATAAGAAACTTTATGAAGCTCTTTGGGCTCATAGAATTATCCCCAAGAGAGAAATCGGCATGGGACCCTTTGAATTGGTGTATGGGATAGGTGCACAAGTCTCAATTCCTTTGGAACTTTTAGAAGCTAAACTACAAATGCCCATTGAAGATCAAACCTTTAAAGACTCCTTGGAGAAAAGGATCATGTATTTGCATAAACTAGAAGAAGAAAGAGAAGCTCTAGTGGATAAAATTACTAAACATCATACCAGAGTGAAAATCATTTTTGACAGGAAAGAAAGACCCAAAATTTTTCTGAAAGGAGATGAGGTCTTTCTGTGGGACAAAAGAAAGGCTCTGAAAGGTGCCCACATTAAATTTGAATCACTTTGGAAAGGGCCCTTTGTCATCACTGAAGAGTTAGGAACCAATGCTTTTAAGATGGTGTACCCAGATGGAATGATCTTTGCCATTTACATATAATGGGCAAGATCTCAAGTTGGTAAAGCTTTAGTCTAGGTTGACATGTCCTGTTGTATATATTAGTTTTAGTTTTCTTTTGGGTTGTGTGTCTTTCCTTTCTTGTGTGTTTTTCTTAGCCCTTTGCAACAGTTTGCGAAAACAGAGTGTTTGAGTTCTCTGGCTTTTGAGAAAAGCCAGTCCCCAGTCAGAGTCGGTGTTAGTCCAAGTCTTAATCTTTGTCCTTATATTTAATTTCTAGAGTCGCTATGTTTTTTTTTTTGAATCTCAAAGCTGCTTAAGTCCTCAAGTTCAAATTCTTAGCGAAAGGGTCCCATCTGTGGTTCATCTATGTTTGTGAAAATAGGAAAATCATTTACTAACTTGTTTCTTGAACAGGTTTGAATAGTCTTGAACAACCTTGAACTTACTTCAAGAGTGTTCAAGCTCATTCATGCTTTTATGAAGCGGTAGTAGGTGAATAGTGTTATTGCTAAAAAGGTGTCTCATGATCGTGATCTTCCAAGTTTTTGATTAATCAAAGTTGGAAATTAGTATTGGTGTATGGGACGTCCAGTTTGAAGATGAAAGTGGGATATAAAAAAAGGAACAGACTTAAATAGTGGTGAACACATAAGAACACCCTTGAACTTGGTTCATTTGTGTTCAAGAGTGTTCAATCTTTTTAAAAAGTGACATGTGGCAAAAGTAAAGGACTACCATTGTCATTTTAGTTGTGGAACCTACCTAGAAAAGGATTTTAATGAAGGAAGGTATTGGCGGGGGTTAAACATGTCTGAGGTGTCAAATTAATGAGGAATTTGTGTGGCATAAAATTTTTCCCAAGTGGCATTAAATGGTTGCATGTGTGAACGGTCACTTCATTCTCCGAGATTTTATTTCCTTAATGATGGGAAATTAATTACCAAATCCATTGTATTTCTTATTAAAACCCTTCTTAGGGTTCATTATTTTTTTGAAATATTGTCGCTGTCCATATGCATAAAGATTGAAGGTAAGGGTTTTTGGAACTCCAGTTGTAGAATTTTCCACATTGATTAAGGTAAGTCAGGCTGCCATTCTTATAGTGTTTAAATTTAAGAGCTTTTTAAATTTACGGGAGTTTCTGTAATAATTCTCAATCTGATCTTGCAAGAATGAAGTCTGCATTCCATTTGTTTGGAAGTGTGTCTAGTTTTGTATGTGAAAATCCTATTGTAATAGACACAAATTTAGAGGGATATGATGTAGAAGGAATAGCTGATAGGCTCACTACGTCTATTGAAGAGAGTGTCCCTTCTATTGAAATTTTAAGTAGTGGGTTGTGCGTAGCCACTTGGTTTCCTCCTGTAGTGGTATGTCCTGAACTTGTGCATGAGTGTATCCGACACTATGACTAGTGAACCAAATCAATTCTCAAAAGAAATGGTGAGGTATTAATGGTTGTGAACAGAGGAATTGTCGCTTCAGCTTTCAAAATCCAAGAGTACACTTTTTCTACCTTCTCTCCTACACAATCCCTTGTTAAGTTCAAACCAAATGCTGATGTAAACTATACCGCAATAGCCAAGCACTAGTTATTAAGCGCTCAAAGGGGAGGTTCCCGCTTACCCAAAAAGCTCAATAGAAGTCATGTGCATCCATACATTGGTGATATTATGGTGATGTTACATAGAGTTAGAGGGTCACCCGAGGTGTTCTTCTTTTCAGATTGGTTGTTCTATTATGTAGAGATTGTTTTAGAGGGAAGACACAAGTTAGATTGGGCAAAATTAATTGCAGAATCTATGAGAGAACAATTGACTAATTCCAAACTCATTGGATGTAGCTTTTTCATGTCTTCTTATCTGATGTACTATCTAGCCTGTAGTAGGATATGGGATGGTATGATTCTTGAGCCTTGCATAGATGGAATGTGTTTTTTTGAGTATTTTTCTATTCTTCATAAAGACAATGTGATTCAGAACTATAGAAGGGTACATGATACCTTTATGGGTAAGCTTTGTTTCAAGATGTCTGGGGATTCAACCAGGAGAATGAGTTTAGAAGCTTAGCAATTTGTGAGAAGATTTGGGAGTTTTTATATTCAGCTCCCTAGGTTCTCTTATATTAGAATTGGTGGTTTTGAAGATGCCCCTACAAAATTACCTAGTTATGCCTTTGATTGTTTCATCCTTGCAGAAGTTTGTAGATAGCTTGATATTATGCTTAAATGTTTTCTCCCTAAGTAAGGATGGGACAAAATCTTCCCACTACAGCTAGGTAAGTTTTCATGCCTGGCTATTGAAGATGCAATAAGTATTGGAAGTGACCTTGGTCATTTTGATTTAAAGTATTACACAGAGAGAACATGATTTGATAATAAAAACTTTGCTAGTAGGAATCTAGGCCTTAGATCTCACATGTTTCCAGTTCCCCATCAAGAGGATTTTTGGGAAGACTATGCAAATGAGTCCCAAGTCATGAAGAGAGGTCATAGTAGATTCTGCATATCTCAAATTCTATCCATGAGACTGCAGTTCAGCATAGAGAGGGTCACAGATGATGGTTCTGACTTAGTTGAACCGAGTTTCAAAAGACTCCTGGACACTAAAGAGATAGATATTGAATGGTCAAGAGAGGAGGAAGATGACATTAAGTGAAAGACACAACATGTACTCAAATTAACCAAAGAATGGCTACAAAAAAAAAGAGAATAGTCTAGTCCTAAAACAATTGGAGTTAAAACTTCAATTTTATTTTCCTCCCCCTCTGTTTATAATTCTCCTAAGCCATCTGGTAATGTAGGTTCTACTGATAAGCAGTATAAGAAGGATCCCAGGAATAAATCTATTGCAGAACTTTCCCATGTGGTCTCCCCTCGACGCATTACTAGATTGAGATCCCAATCACATCAAAAGGGAAATATGACTGAGGAGCATATAGAAACAGTCAATTTGGAGGATGACAAATTTTGAGATTTAAACTACCAAATTGGGGGAGATGAGCAAATCAAGAAAGATGTCTTCAAGGTTAACGATGTAACTTTGGATTTAATGGAAACCCCTGCTAAAATTGATCCCCAGCCAGCAGCAACAAATGATACCCCAAAATGATTAACTTCTTTAGTTAATAAGAAATGGAGTTTGATTCCTATATCTATTCTGGTGCAGGATATAGTCAGTAAGTATGCTCAAAAGACTCCCAAGGCCAAGACAGTGAAGCATACAGCACGAATGTTTTCTGATACTAAAACTAGGAAGTGGATAGCGGAGGTAGCTACCTACAGACCAAAGAAATAAAAATAGGATGTTGCAGTTGAAGATTTTGAAGTGACTAAAATTGAGTTAGGGACTATGGATAGAGCAGGAAAGAATCACCTTTTCAAGGAAACCGCCCAACAAATGTTGATCACATCAGTGCAAGATAGTAAGGAAAGGAAAGAATTGAAGCAAACCATTGTCTCACTCTCTCAATTCATAAATACTTTTTGCAACTTTGATGCCACCCCATTGTCTCAATCATCACAGGTATTCGACCCCAACTCTGCAGAAAGTAAAATGCTGCTGAATCAAGTTCAGAGGGGTCAAACTTTGGTCTCTTTAGTTGATGAGTGGATGTCCCAAGTACTTGAAAATGGCAGGCAATACATCAAATATTTGCACTTAGTTCTTTATGACACCGAGGCAGTAATGGGAGAATTGCAAGCCCAACTCTAGGTCTAGAATACAAAGGAGGAAAAATGGGTGTCAACAATGACAAATTTCATGGAGATAGAGAGGCATGGTTTTAATAAACTTTGCATTGAAAAGTTCCTAAAAGGTGCTAAAGAGTCCCTTTTCTTCATCCTTAGAAATAATATCAGTTGCTGCATCGCTCTCATAAGGGGCACTATTGTAGAAAAAAAGAATATGAAACTATAGCTAAGCAGATTCAAAAAGCTGCCCTGAACAAGTTGAAAGTGATTAATTTCACTTATACCTACCCATCAGTTTTTGGTGAGCAAGAATTAAAGGGCATTCTAGATGATTTCAACTTGGTAGTAAATACTATCATGGAAAAGATTAATCCTAAAGCCTTTGACATAAGTCAGATAGAAAGGATTGAATCTATGTTGTATATATGTGTGGATCAGTTTTCCAATGTCATTGAAAAGGTGAAGAAATTAAGGTGGAGCAAAGATGCCTCTATGGATTGTATAGTAAATTCTAAGATCCCACATCTGTCGCTCATGAAGGAGATGGTTCAAGCATATAAAGAATGGAAACCTTCTCAATTAGTTACCAAAGAAGAAGGGAGTCCAGCGGGGAGCAAGGATCGTGCTGTTGATAAGGAGCCAGATTTGGTTATTTAGTTTTATTGGATTAACATGCAAACTTTAAAGGACGTGTGTCCTCTTTCTAATGGTTTAGTTATTAAACTAATCGCTTGAGAGGTCCTATTTTTTGGGAGACCTATCGGTGCTCTGATACTATTTATTTTAGCTGTTGAAACTTTTAAAGGGTTTGAAAAGACTTATGGCTGACAGATAATAGATTTTGATAGTAATAGTTTGGATTATTGAATGTTATGAAAAGAATAAATTTTGGGCAATTATCTGTGTAGTGATTTCTAAAATATATTACAGTAAGGTTACAATAAGGTGATTTATGTGTTGATATCTTGTTTATTCTATTGTGTGTGTGTGTGTGTGTGTGTGTGTGTGTGTGTGTGTGTGTGTGTGTGTGTGTGTGTGTGTGTGTGTGTGTGTGTGTGTTAGTACATAATATCCAAATTCTGGATTTTATCTACTTTCTATTATCTTTGGGCTGATAAGTTTATATTTCATGAAATGCAATAATGAAAGTAATTGTGTTTTCTTCCTACTCATTATTCAGTTTTATTTCCTTCATATTTCCTTAGTAGCATATCATCAAAGAATGATACTGCAACCTTTATAAGCTTTTGGGTTAAAAGCTAACAGATTGAACTATTATCCCATTTCATTGAATATCATATTAAGGAGTTGTACCTATTATAAAATTTAGAGGGAAGTGATCATAAAAGATACTTACCCAACTATTGGAGATAGTTAGTCTTTTAAGGGTGATATAGTAAACTTAAAAGGATTTTTGTAGAAAGACAAATCTGTTCACCAACACAAAGTTAACATGACAAAATCTTCGATGCCATAGCCAACTATCATCAACCTTCACAATAAAACAAGAAGCTTAAGATGTGTTCAATTTAAATACATTACCTCTGGATTTAGTACCAGATGTGATCAAGTCTCCTTGTTTACTTCTAATAGAGAACTTCCCATCAATAAATTCCAATTGATAACACTTGTCCACTAACTATCCAATACTCAATAGATTATGCTTAAGTCCATCAACAAGTAATACATTATCAGTGTTAGTTTTTCCATCCAAAGAAATAGATCCAACTCCAATAATAAGCCTAGGAGTATTGTCACCAAATCTGACAACACCACCATCATGTATTTAGGAATAAGGTGTCTCAACCTTTGATAATTCCTATTCTTATTATTTGTTTTGTAAAATGTATTTTCTTGCAAATAATGTAATTAAGTGTGAGTGTACATGTCTAGTTGGCATGTTGATGTGTCAC